>JAGDYQ010000064.1:3935318-3969138 GCA_021962125.1 Bulinus truncatus
GGGGTGGGCAAACATTTTGAATCGCGAACCAAATTGGGCAAGTAAATTTGACCGGCAAGCCTGACTAAGAGCAGGTGTGTGAAGTGTTTTGACATTAAATTGAACATGAACGTCATTAAATAAAAAGGCGAGTGTTGTGCTTCACTTTGTAACGAGTAAAAGTTTCCATATTATTTAAAACTAGCTGTACCCTGCAAAACCTTTGCATAGAGTTATATCCCCTTAGGCTTGATCGGTGGGCTAGGTTATTTTCTGGTTTCGGGCAGATCCCGTTTTTTCATGTATTTTAAACTGCTGTACTGTTGTGTTAATTCTTTACTTTCGAATTTACGCGGAACCCAAATCGCTATTATCTTTTTTAGATTGAAGTATTTTAAAAAACGATAAAAAGTTTGGGCTTGTGTAGGGGCAATCAAAAGTCTTGGCCCCGGGCACGCGCTCGCCCTTGTATCCGCCTCTGCACATGTATGAAATAATAAAATAACAGCTAGAGTAACAATTTCCCAGCTAATTCCACTCCGTTTAATGCAGCCATTTCCCTGCCTTTTAAAACTGTCTGCACTGCTTTAAAAAAAAAAACACATTACAAGCTTCAAACCCATCCTGATTCAACTCACTCATTTCACTGTATGCAATCTTTTTTTATTTACATAACGTGGAAGATCTACAAAAACAATGCTTCACATTCTTTATAAAACTACAAAAAACTTTATGTCTTCTATTTTGAGGGTTTAACACAAAAGAAAAAAAAATAACCTCAAACCAGAACGTTCCTTATGTCCGGTAATGAACGGCTATCAAATTTTAGGGTCAGTGCGTCTCAAATGACGTATAATCGCCATGTTTCCACCTGACGTCACATTACGAGGTTTGGTGGATACAAGAATTTGAAGGAAAAAAAAATGGCGACGTAAAAGGGAAATAAGGCCGTAGGGAGAGGGGAGGGGGTGTGGTCTATAAGTGAGCTCTCCAGTTTTAAGAGTCGGGATTTTCACATTATTTGTTTTCTTTCCTGTTTCTGGTTTTACGGCTCGTGTATTTAATAGGACACTCTTCCTCTTCATATTGATAAAACAATTGCGCTTTTTTTATTCATACATATAATCAACACATACATAATTCTAAGCACTTCCGTATAATATTGATCACATTTTTTGTTTATTATATGTGGCAAAGAATCAAAGAGGAAACGTCAGCTTGTACATGTAACAGTTTTTTTTAAATCAGCAATATAAGTTTAAGGATTGTAATTCCAAACTCAGGGATGGATTTTTAAGATTGTGTGAGATTGTGCGCGCAATAAAAAAAAACAAGGCGTATGAATACATGATGATGTCAACCGATGTCTAAATACCTTCATTCAATATGTATACACTGTAGTCTAATGAGGTTTTATTTAGTGTCTTTATTCTCTCGGACGGATTATGGTTTGAAATCGTCCTCATAAAAACAAAAACAGTGTAGCTTTAGAAATGGAACAATTTAAAAAAACTGTCCCATTAGGGACACTGGATTCAAAAAGCTTTTTTACATGATTTAAATATGCAGAGTGGTGTCGTAGTTGTCATATGTGGTGCCCCGTGTTCTGAATGTGTCTTACGTTGATTCATAAGTAAAACACTGGATTCGGTTTACGACTGGGTCGGTTTTTCGTCGGATTCGGTTTTCGTCGGATTCGGTTAACGACGGATTCTGTTTTGCGTCGGATTCGGTTTACGTCGGATTCGGTTTTCCGTCGGATTCGGTTTACGTCGGATTTGGTTTTTCGTCGGGTTCGGTTTCCGTCGGATTCGGTTTCGTCGATAATATTCGGTCGGATTATCAATGAATAATAAAGTATGACTATATATATATATGGAAGTTTCTTGTAGAAAAGTTGTTTTCTTTATTACACCCGAGAGAGAAAAAAAATATATCTTTGATGAATTATTAATGAAAAGAATATGTTCACCTCGGGTTATGTCCCCAGGGGGTTGGCGAGGGTGTGGGGGGGAGGGGAGAGAGAGAGAATGGTTGCTTTGAGAATGACTTTAACCAATTTGTCGGCTACAATTTGTCAATTTAGTTGAGAGTCAATGGAGCGTGGCGTAACCACTTTGTCTGTATATTGAAAGTGAAATGTTTTGGCGAGAGGTTTGAATGACGGCATCGAGAGAGAGAGAGAGAGAGAAGGAGGGAGGGAAGGAGAAAGAGAGAGGTGGGAGATAGAGTGAGAAAGATATAGAGCAAGAGTGAAAAGAAGAAAGAGAGAAGAGATAGACAGATAGATTTCCTGTCCTCTTTGGCGCCTCATATATTTTGTGGCGCCTCCATGTTCACGTCTTCATGTCCTCTGTGGCTCCTCAGTATACTTTGTGGCGCCTTATTGTCCAAGCCTAAATGTCCACGCCTTTATGTCCTCTGTCGCGCCTCCATATACTTTGTGGCGCCTCCATGTTCTCTGTGGCGCCTCCATGTCCTCTGTGGCGCCTCCATGTACTTTGTGGTGCCTCCATGTCCTCTGTGGTGCCTCCATGTACTTTGTGGCGCCTCCATGTACTTTGTGGCGCCTCCATGTTCTCTGTGGCGCCTCCATGTCCTCTGTGGCGCCTCCATGTCCTCTGTGGCGCCTCCATGTACTTTGTGGTGCCTCCATGTCCTCTGTGGCGCCTCCATGTCCTCTGTGGCGCCTCCATGTACTTTTGTGGCGCCTCCATAAAAATTTCTGTGGCGCCCTCCATGTCCTCTGTAGGCGCCTCCATGTCCTCTGTGGCGCCTCCATGTACTTTGTGGTGCCTCCATGTCCTCTGTGGCGCCTCCATGTCCTCTGTGGTGCCTCCATGTACTTTGTGGCGCCTCCATGTCCTCTGTGGTGCCTCCATGTACTTTGTGGCGCCTCCATATACTTTGTGGTGCCTCCATGTACTTTGTGGCGCCTCCATGTCCTCTATGGTGCCTCCATGTACTTTGTGGTGCCTCCATGTCCTCTGTGGCGCCTCCATGTACTTTGTGGCGCCTTCTTGTCCACGCCTACATGTCCTCTGTAACGCCTCTATCACGTCTGTAGCCATCTTGTCCGCGCCTGCATGTTTTCTGTGCTGCCTCCATGTCCTTTGTGACGACTTTATTTCCGCGCCTCTACGTTTTTTTTTGTAGCGCCTCTATGTCATCTGTTGCGCCTCCTTGGCCGTGCCCCCATGTCCTGTGTGGAGCCTCCATGTTCTATTTGACGCCTCCATGTCATATATCGCACCTAAATGTCAGCTATGGCACCCCATGTCCTATGTGTCGCCTCACAACATTTAACGTCTGATGCAATCTTCAAAGAAAAATTGCGCCCTGGAGCAATGGAATTGATTAACACTGGGTCAATCTGACCTATGCCGCAATCATTAGGCTAGTAAGCAACAAAATAAAAAACCGAGGGTAAAAGCCAATATTAAAGTTCGAGCCGAATACCACTGTTAATTAGTCGGCTCAAAAGACATAATGTATACATCGGGGTAATAAAATATTTAATATTGTTGAAACATACGTCAGCTATATGTAACAACGCAACAATGCAATGCAGCCTTCATTACATCATCATCATCATGTTTACACCTCGCTGGATGTCTAATTCTTGTTCACCACATGATGTCTAATTTCCCCCCGAAACTCCGAAAACGGCAATAAATTTTATCTCCATTTCAAAATTTCTTTCCCTTTAAAAGATCTCACTTGAATAAAGTCAATACGTTCAATATTATTTTTGAAAAACGCTTTAATTAACACCCACCTTTAATGTTATGAAGGTAAAGGGGGGGGGGGGGGGGGTCAAGTACTCGCCCTTTGTTTCCTGTAGCTCAACGGTTCCTTTTGTCGGTGCGCTTGTCTGGTCATGCAAAGATGTCTGGGTGACTGCATCTCTTTTTTTTTTTGTTGGCAGCAGTAATTGGATGATTTACGTCAAACCAAACAACTGTTTCGAATAATGCGCTGATGAAATATCTTTCTTTTGAAGCATTAGAATGGAAAGAATGTTTTAAACTTTGAGAAATTTTTTTTTTTTTTTGTTTTTGGTTTACTACGGTTAAAAAATGTATTGCTGCATCAGCAAAATAAAACGGACATCACGTGACTCTTTTTAGCTTAAGAGTTTTACTGATGTATTTTTAGAAATTATATATATATATATTTTTTTTTAATTTTTCAAATTTCATTACGTTTAAGAGGTGCAATGTGCTGTGAAGTGACCCACAAAATCGATTTTAGGTATTTCGCGGAGGGTGGAGTGGGGGGTGGGGCTCTTTGACAGAGACTTCCATAGAACCCAGGGGACTTTTAGCTAACATTACTAAAAGCCTTTATGTTTAACATACAATTAAGACTCGAAGGGCCATCTCTGGCGATGGAGAATCAACCCAGGTTAGCCTGGTAGAGTGTTTCAGAGAGGATCTGGACCATGACTGAAAGATTGATATATATATATATAAAGAGACGAGTGAGAGTGATAGATAGATAGATAGATAGATAGATAGATAGATAGATAGATAGATAGATAGATAGATAGATAGATAGATAGATAGATAGATAGATAGATAGATAGATAGATAGATAGATAGATAGATAGATAGATAGATAGATAGATAGATAGATAGATAGATAGATAGATAGATAGATAGATAGATAGAAAGATGGATGGATGGATGGATGGATGGATGGATGGATGGATGGATGGATGGATGGATGGATGGATGGATGGATGGATAGATAGATAGATAGATAGATAGATAGATAGATAGATAGATAGATAGATAGATAGATAGATAGATAGATAGATAGATAGATAGATAGATAGATAGATAGATAGATAGATAGATAGATAGATAGATAGATAGATAGATAGATAGATAGGATTGATGGATGGATGGATGGATGGATGGATGGATGGATGGATGGATGGATGGATGGATGGATGGATGGATGGATAGATAGATAGATAGATAGATAGATAGATAGATAGATAGATAGATAGATAGATAGATAGATAGATAGATAGATAGATAGATAGATAGATAGATAGATAGATAGATAGATAGATAGATAGATAGATAGATAGATAGAAAGATGGATGGATGGATGGATAGATAGATAGATAGATAGGTAGATAGACAGATAGATAGATAGATAGATAGACAGACAGACAGAGAGACAGTCAGATAGATAGATAGATAGATAGATAGATAGATAGATAGATAGATAGATAGATAGATAGATAGATAGATAGATAGATAGATAGATAGATAGATAGATAGATAGATAGATAGATAGATAGATAGATAGATAGATAGATAGATAGATAGATAGATAGATAGACAGAGGGACAGTCAGATAGATAGATAGATAGATAGATAGATAGATAGATAGATAGATAGATAGATAGATAGATAGATAGATAGATAGATAGATAGATAGATAGATAGATAGATAGATAGATAGATAGATAGATAATCGCTTTGTTTAATTTTTTCCTAAAAAATGTCATTTAATAGAATAAAGAGTTGTTTTGTGTGTAAGTTTTGTTCCCAGATTCATATTTCTAAAAGTAACAGCTTTAAAAAAAAATAGAAATGTTTGCTTATTTATTTTCAACTTGTCAGCATGTCGATATTGTCGATAAAACTTTCGTGTATTTAGGCATACACAGTAATTATATGTTAGCATCAAAATTGTAAGCAAAAAAGGGGGGGGGGGGGCAAAAATCTGGCTTCTTCCTGCTGCAGTTTTGTTTTTTAACCTGAGCATGTTCAGAACTTTGTTATTGAACTATGTAATGGCGTCATCAATCTCAGCGTAGGTGTTATCGGTACATGTAATTCAGTCACCATGTCACCGAAATAGCAGGCGGGTGACATTTCAGCTCATTTTAATTTATTATTTTATTTTTAGAAATTCAATCAAGTTTATTAGAGTTTTTAAAGTTTTTAATGCTGGGTAGATCTTTAAATAATCAGCTGACATGTTGTGTGACAAATGTTTTGAAAGGAAAATTGTTCATTTCTGATTGGTCTACCATCCACCCAAGGTCATTATGTAGGACGCAGAAGCGAGTTTTGTTTTTGTTTTTTTCTGCGCATCAACCATATTTTTTTTTTAAAAAAAGAGAGAATTGCATTTCGTTTTCATCGCCTTATTTCTCTTTATTGAACACATTGTAAGAAAATCCCTTCAAACATTAACTTCTATTTAATAAAATTCTAAGATCTGTGACGGCCTTAGGTCGATTTGACCGATTACTCCGAATAGGGCCCCGCGCCTGGCAGGGGCCCCGCATTAATAGAATATTTATAAAACAAAATTTATGCGCGGGGCCTCGCAAGCAACCGTTAAATTAGGCCCCGCAATTCGTTAGGCAGGCTTTGCTCAGAGGGCCTTAACATTTCCCATGCCACAGAAACAATTTACTGTAGTCTCGGTTTAGGGCCCCGGAATATCTAAGAACGGCCCTGATTATAAGGATAAAGGTTTCAGGGCCGTTCTTAAAGTAAGGGCCGCTACCACAATATAGTAGGTGGACGGATGGTCGTGTTGTAAAGCGCTCGACTGTCGACCAGAGGATCCCTGGTTCGATCTCCGGTGAGGACCAATGGATATTTCAGATCATGGCTTCAGTCCCCCGCTATGACTCCCGTGGTGCCTCCATGGCCATTGAACTATCTTCTATGGTGGGGATGAAAGAAAGTATCTAAGAGATTTTATCTCGTCCTTACAGAGACTTCACACACACACCACAATATAGTCACAACATATACACTGAACAATAATTAGCAGAATGATAAGATGTCTTCCGTTTTGTATATCTTCACTCTTCAAGAAGCCGATCAGACGCAACATTTTGTAAAACTCCTTTCAATACCAAATCCATCTGGTGCGTTGTCTAAGGGAATTCCCTGTGACGGTCGCGATGGTCTCTTTCTTGTGAGAACTCGTACGAGTTAATTCTCCCGCATACCCGAACACTTTATCCAACAAGTCTTTCCGATCCTCTTGGTGGTGGGAAGGCGATCCGAACTCTTTCTGCCCTGATGTACTACTGAACAAAAAAAAAAGTACTATTAAAAACGGCAACTAAAAAATGTACTACATTTTAATGAAATGTTTTCTTTGGTTTTGCATGTGTGCTGATTATTTTTTTTTTATTGTTGGTAAAAAATTCATTAATTTAGTTGTGTTGATGGACGCCTCGTTGTTGACGATGACGTTATCTCAATGAACACGGTACCTGTGGTGGAATCGAAATCCAAAAAATAAACCGAGACATTAACCTTTTGCTCCCTGTTGTGCTCCCAATGCCATAGCGGTGTCGGCTGTAAGTATGTGAAGTGGGCACTTCAAAAGTTAACTAACCGTTACTTTTTTTTATTTAATGCTCATTGAAAGGTCAACAAAGGTCATCTCATCCATAGAGGAAGGCCTTAATTCACAAGATCGTTGTTTTAAACTGTGATTTTTTTTTAAATTAAAGAAATAGTGCACAATCTGGGGGGGGGGCTCTTTCTGAGTTGGGGACCCCAAGCCATGCACTCCCTGCGTGAACATCACGAATGCTCTGCTCCAAGCACTCCAATCTTTGAAAGAGCCCCTTTTCAAAGGCGTTGTTAAGTCTTTGAAAGTTGGCCTAGATAAATCTGTATTATTTGGGCCCTAGGAAGATGGTACAATTGGGGACCCTCAGCAAAAACGATGCGAAGACCACCAATAGCTAATTTTGGGGCTCCTAAAGACATTTGGCCCCTGGGGCCTTTTAGACAGTTGTTCAAATAACCTTTTTATTGTGTAATGCAGGATAAAATATACGAGGGCATCTTGGCCCATAAAAACGACTCTGCCCTAGTCTATTTATAAATAAATGCGTTCACGTGTTTCTATCTATTTTTAGTCATTAATTCATCAATAAACAATTTAACTCCCCTCCCTCTCCCCTTCCACTTATCCCTCCCTCCATCCCGCAGGCCCCAATTAGTTCCCATTATAACGGCCCTTGACAGCGGCGTACCCTCCGGACGTGGTCTGGATGACTTGGAAGTAGCCCCATAGTTGAAGTCATATTTTATATGGTTATAACGTGTAGGATCATGTGTCAGGAGGTTGTATACGGATGCGTAGACACAGGACAACATAGATTCGGTTTTACCCGATGAGGAACAGAACAGATGTGTTGTTGTTAATTGGTTGTTTTGTTTTTTTAAAAAGATGGTAGAGAGATTAGCATTGATGTTTGTTGAGAGATGGTAGAGAAAAGAGCATTAATGTTTGCCGAGAGATGGTAGAGAAAACAGCATTGATGTTTGTCGAGAGATGGTAGAGAAAACAGCATTGATGTAAGTCGAGAGATGGTAGAGAAAACAGCATTGATGTTTTTGAGAGATGATAGAGAAAACAGCAGTGATGTTAGTTGAGAGATGGTAGAGAAAACAGCATTGATGTTTTTTGAGAGATGTAGAGAAAAGCAGCAATAATGTGTGATTGTGATTTTTTATAGATGACAGAGAGAAGAAAATTGATGTGAGTTTTCGAAAGATGGTAGAGATAACTGCAGTAATCGTACATAATCAATTGTCTCATTGTATACGGATGGTAGAGACATCTGTGATGGTAGATGGTATTTGCTGTATTTGATTATAGTGAGGGACGGTAGAGAGCCACGCAGGGGATGGTATATCTAGTCGCGTTAAATTTATTGACCGTGGAGGTTCACAATTCTAAACGCCTTATGAAAAAAATTTCGGTTTCCGCCAATCGCCTCTGTGCAGTTAACACGATGTTAAAAGTCGGAGAATCAAATGAATATTCCTACAGTTGAATGACAGTGTATTGAATTCGTTCTTAGTATCTGATTATCAGACAAAATAAAATGTAGTTAAGCACACACTTATTGTACCTTCTGTAATTATTAATGCATTTGTTCTACACCACAACACATTAATTTGGGACGCATCCCTTGATAAATGCCACAATACTTTTGGGACCCCTATTAATGAGAAAGAATTATGGTTGGGGGAGGGGGGGGGAATGGAGAAGGAAGAACAAGGGAGGGGAGCTAGAGGAGTGGGGTTGAAGGGTCGATTTTACCCTCCAAAGAGGCGACGCATGACCACCGTCAAAAACAGAAAGTTGTGTAAACAATAAAGGTCGCAGCGTTTGTTGATTTTGTCAGCCTGGGGGGTGGGGTGGGGTCTCTTTGAACTTATCACCAGAAACAATTAACGCGTAGAGTGGTGAGTATGTGTGTACATGTGGGGGGGAGGGGGTTGATGGAGAGGGAGGGTGCCATTCTGCTGTAAAACAATGGGCCCTTTTTGTGTAGGTACGTCCTGAGCAGTCCCTCTTGGGAGGAAATGTGGCGTATATGATGGGGGGGGAGACAGAATGCGGTGGGGTGGGGACAGAGATACATGGTGTGGATGTCCTGCCTGCCGATCAATTCGACTTAACTAACCGACACTCATCAATGAGAGGAGGTGGGAGAGTAAAAAAAATGAGTAGAGTCATCAAATACACTTCTCACGCGATTGGTAAGGGGCAAGGGGGAGCAATTTGCCAAGTCAGTGTCGCATGAATTACTTCCCTTTGTTTGCATCCTATATCCCTAGTGCGTGCGCTATGCGGATCAGAACGCTTTTATGTTCCAGCGTGTTAAGTTGTTTTATTTGTTTTTATCGCTCTCTCTCTCTCTCTCTCTCTCTCTCTCTCTCTCTCTCATTCGCTCTCTCACTCACTCACCCTCTCTCACTCACTCTTTTCGATAGTCTCTTCCTCACTACCTCATTATCAACTAGCTATGTGCAGAATTACCGGGCGCCTGATATCTATCATGACCTTACCGATAGTACTCTGCTGGCAGATCCACAATCCATCATTACAGATCAGCCTCAGTGAATGAATAGTGCTTCCTTCTTAACAGCGTCTGGGTTGTTTGTTGGTTGTTTGTTGGTTGTTTGTTGGTTGTTTGTTGGTTGTTTGTTGGTTGTTTGTTGGTTGTTTGTTGGTTGTTGCTGGTTGTTTGTTGGTTGTTACAGGTTGTTTGTTGGTTGTTGCAGTTTGTTTGTTGGTTGTTTGTTGGTTGTTTGTTGTTTGTTGCAGGTTGTTTGTTGGTTGTTGCTGGTTGTTTGTTGGTTGTTGCTGGTTGTTTGTTGTTTGTTGCAGGTTGTTTGTTGGTTGTTGCAGTTTGTTTGTTGGTTGTTGCTGGTTGTTTGTTGGTTATTTGTTGGTTGCTGCTGGTTGTTTGTTGGCAGCTACTGGTTGTTTGTTGGTTGTAGCCGGTTGTTTGTTGGTTGTTGCTAGTTGTTTGTTGGTAGCTGATGGTTGTTTGTTGATAGTTGCTGGTTGCTTGTTGGTAGCTGCTGGTTGTTTGTTGGTACCTGCTGGTTGTTTGTTAGTAGCTGCTGGTTGTTTGTTGGTTGTGCTGGTTGTTTGTTGGTACCTGCTGGTTGTTTGTTGGTAGCTGCTGGTTGTTTGTTGGTTGTGCTGGTTGTTTGTTGGTTGTTGCTGGTTGTTTGTTCGTTGTTGCTGGTTCTTTGTTGGTTGCTGCTGGTTGTTTGTTGGTAGCTACTGGTTGTTTGTTGGTAGCTGCTGGTTGTTTGTTGGTAGCTGCTGGTTGTTTTCACCAAGAAATACCGCATACATTAATATCTGTTTTTTTTTATTTGATAGCATGATGTAACAGTTATATTTATCTAGGTTTATTTTTTTCACCGGCTCAACCAATGAAACCATATCGTAAACCATACGGTTATAAACATCAGTTATTAATAGCTCTTTCTTACTGTGAATCCACTGAGGAGCTGCATATTTATTGGTTGATATTTGTTTTGTGTGTGTGATGATGACCCTTGTTTGTGCCCCAAAAGGTCAAAGATCGAGAGACATATTTACACTGTACATTATTATCATTTTTATTTATCGTTTACTTAAGCCTACTAGTTTTTATTTTGTATTTATCATACTTTGTACTTTATGTGTGTGCAAAGGGAGGGAATGCTTCAATACGATTAGTCGCCATAGTGTGTGATGATTGGTGCAATTTTATTCACAAATTTGATGGGTATGAGGTCAGCACGGCACTCTTTCACACTGCAGTTTATGAAAGCCGCAAATATTTTTATAAAAGGCTGCCGTTGCGCACCACTGGTCTACAACATTCTAATCGTCCCTTGTGTACGACATTATAATCGTCCCGTGTGTTACAACATTCTAATCGTCCCGTGTGTTACAACATTCTCATCGTCCCATGTGTACAACATTCTAATCGTCCCGTGTGTACAACATTCTAATCGTCCCGTGTGTACAACATTCTCATCGTCCCGTGTGTACAACATTTTCATCGTCCCGTGTGTACAACATTCTCATCGTCCCGTGTGTACAACATTCTAATCGTCCCGTGTGTACAACATTCTAATCGTCCCGTGTGTACAACATTCTCATCGTCCCGTGTGTACAACATTCTCATCGTCCCGTGTGTGCAACATTCTCATCGTCCCGTGTGTACAACATTCTAATCATCCCGTGTGTACAACATTCTCATCGTCCCATGTGTACGACATTATAATCATCCCATGTGTACAACATTCTAATCGTCCGATGCGTACAATATTCTAATCTTTAATTTGTAAACAACAAACAAAAATTCCCCCGTAATGCCTTCACTCGCTCCCCCACCAGTGTAAACCATTTCAATCCCAAGTGTTCCCATATTTACGTCCATACAACGTCGGAAACATTTACCCCGTGAGCCCCCCTACCCCCGGGCAGGGAAGCAATACATTACACTTGCTTCAGCCACAAGTCAGGCTCGCTACAGTTCCTTACAACGTGTCCATGATTGTTTAGAATGGTCAAAAATATTGTTTTTTGTATATCTTCGTTCGTCAACAACTTGATCAAAAATAGTTTGCTGATTATTTCGCAATGATACAGGTTGATAATTATCAATTCGTCAGACTTATCTCTTTCATCACCATAACGTGCAATAATAAAGCTTGGATTTCATTTATTTTTTGGCTGATATGCATGCATTGCTGAGACAGATGTCGTTAGTTCGAGTCTGAATGATGTCATCTGCATCACTCGCATTGCTGTTGCTTTATGGGAAACATAGCCTCTAGCCCCCTGTTGTTATTCACCGCATCCACAACAGCTGTAAGAATATTTATATATATATATATATATATATATATATATATATATATATATACTAGCTGTACCCTGCAAACCCTTTGCATAGAGTTCTATTTCCTTAGGTTGAATTACTAGGCTAGGTTATTTTTCGTTCCGGCAGATCCGATTTTTACATGATTTTTATTACTATTGTTTACGTTTGAGGATTTTAAACTGCATTACTGTTGTATTTATTCTTTACTTTCGATTTAACGCAGAACCCACACCGCTATATTGGAAGTATAGCGGTGTGGGTTCTGCGTTAAATCGAAAGTAAAGAATAAATACAACAGTATTGCAGTATGTTATATACATATATATATACAAGAAGTTGATTCCCCTTAACCCTAATGGGCCATCGGGGCAGAGGAAAGTTTAGAATTCATCTGTTTCTATAACCACTGCATATGAAAGGGATTGTGTGGTTAGCACAACGACCAGCCGCCTTTTACTTCCCCAACTTAATGTCAGGTACTCATTAAAGCTGAGTGGACTTGTGGGACATTGACCAACTTTCACCAGTACCTGGGAAAAATCCCGTTGTTTCTCACCGCGGATTCTCAGGTCGACTATTGAGCATCTACACCTCTCTGCCATCCATTCCACCATATATGTCATAGTATAGGTGTGGACTGTGGGTACTCTGCACACAGGTGTGTGTATGTTTGGAGCTTGGCCAACCAGGTCAACCTGAGGTCACGGGGGTCAAGACTCTAGTGATTTCGAGAGTCTAAATATCATGTTTATAGAAAATAGGATTGTCTAGTAAGTGCGAATTAGTTGCGATGTAGAAGGTTCGAGTAAAGATGCGTGCATATTCTATAAGAGGCTGTTTGTAAGATACGGGAGTTCAGTTGGGAGGATCATCAGTCAGTTAGCGAGTCAGTTCAGTTAAAGAGTTCAATTTAAGAGAGACTGTCAGTTTAGGAAGTTCAGTTCAGTCAGCGTATCAGAGTATATGAGTTCAGTTAATCGAGTTGAGCTTATTGGAAAGTTGATAAGTGTTTATTCATTGACTTAAGGAGATTATTAGTCATTGTGATAATTCAGTTCATATTGGATTTATTCTACTTTATTGTATTTTATTGTATTGTTAATAAACTCTTATGAACCATGGAACATGAATTGAGTTTCTTATATGAAACCGTTACAATCATAGGCGTCGCTAGGAATTTGTCCAGGGGGGGGGGGGGCAAAAATTTTCCAGAGGGGGGGCAAATAACCACTTTATGACATTTTTTTTAAATGTAAGGGGGGGAGAGCAAATGCCCCCCTATTATATGACATGAATACGCCCATGGTTACAATATACACATTAAATGATTTGGAAATTCTCGATACATTTAAACATTCTTACCGACCTATGACGCTTTGAGAATCAATGAAAAGTGAAGAAATCTGAACCATACAAGTAATACGGCTGAACTTTAAACAATCGGGAATATCCGAAAAGTAAAAATAAATGAAATAAAAAAAATAAAAACCCAAAACAGCAACTGTATACACTTCTGATTTAGACTTTCTAATTTAAAAAAAAAAAAGAATCTTCTGTAAATTAGTTTGGTAAATATCAAATGTACGTTTATCAATCGTACAAATGTCATACGGGATAAATGACGTATTTAGTGTCTGAAATATTGCAAAAATTAAATGTTTATGAAACACCAATATAGGTTTGAAAAGTATACGCTAACTAAAATATAAAGTTTATTTTTAAAAAAAATGATCATAATAAATCTGCAATTTAAAAAAAAAAGGAATAATTATAAATTGTGAACATAAAAAAAGCCATAAATAATCCATGAACAGAAAATGATTTCAATTATTGACCGCCGTAATATGGACCAAAGATGGACTTGTATGTGGACAATTATTGACCGCCGTAATATGGACCAAAGATGGACTTGTATGTGGACAATTATTGACCGCCGTAATATGGACCAAAGATGGACTTGTATGTGGACAATTATCAAAATAGTTTACAGAGGGAAAGGGGGTGGGGCGGAAGGTGAATGGCCGAGCTCAACTTGAATAGTCAGAGGAGGGGGGAGGGGGGTCCCGAAATTAAAGGCCCTGCTAGGTACAGCAATCAGCTGTTACTTGGGAGTGTGGTTAAAAAGGGCCGACACGCGTGGATGCACTCAATCGCACGAATGGTCAGGTACTTGTTTTGTCAGGACACTGGATCGTGGAGCGCGTGGCTATGTGTGTGTGACTGCACGCCTGGCTGGACTGATAGAACCAGGTGTGTGTGTGAGTGTGTGTGTGTATGAGGGCAGTAGAGGTCAAACTCTCTTGAGACGATGACATGTACTATATATATTGGACAGTTTCGGTCCCCGCGGTTTTCAACCTATTTTTATTGCGACTGTACCCCAAAGGTTTGCGAAGCGAAATTATGTCCGTCGGTACCACTGAAACGTTAAGTTCTTCAAACTCTTGGTTGTATCAAACGAAAGCAATGTGTCGCTGTGTACCCCTGCTTGACATTTTTCGGGGTACACCTTGGTGTACGCGTACCACTGATTGTGAGAACCACGAGTTTAAGAAAGACTTAGTACGAAGATATCATGTTTATGATCTCTGTTTGAAAAAGGTGATGATTAAAAAGTCTGTTTATATTGTAATATGAGAAGGGACTTTTGTATTATTCTGCAACACTGTGTTATTTCTTAATTGTCACGTGAGCAGGCTGTGTGCTAGAATGTAGACCCACGGAAAATGAGTTTTCACGTGACACACCTTAGTTGTCGGAAAAATTGTCAGGGTCCCAAAAATAAGCTGACGGCGGTCCTGCAGTTCGTCAGAAAATGTGACATCGTAGACTTGCGTTGTGATACTTTATCTGTCACGTGAGTAAACAACAACGGACAGGAAGTAGGCAGGAAACCATTAAAGTAATGAAAATAACATTCTTTAAATAAATACATTCCGTTTTATAGATGTACTTAGTAATGCTCATACGTTAAATGGACATATCGCTTCCTATATCACATGTTCATAGGTCATTGAAGGTCTGTGTGAAGTTGACAGCAACGTAGACGGTGGAATGACCTTTTGAATCGGACACGCTCCAAAGAACTTACCCCCACACATCAGAATGTTACTAGTCTACTGACAGACATTCGCAGCAAATGAACCGGAAATATCTTTACAAATTAGAAATCGTCATTATACGTCATCATTGTGCGGTACAGCCCTCATCAATAAATGAGTACAGCATTAGTCTTTGAGACTTTTTCTCACAAATTTGAACCCAAAGGTCCCATTCAAATTCAAGCCCTTCCCAGGGATCTACCAATAGTGTTTTATAATGAAAATCTCCTTCCATTTTATTGTTCTTTTGTAACTTTTGTTTTATGTTGAAATAATTCTTTCCATTTCGCTTTTCGTTTTGATAAAATCAAAATATGTTCGTTGTTCGTTTCCATTCAACTTTTTAAACAGTTGGGTGTCAAAGATGGTTGAGCGTACGTCAGTCAATTACCTTACTTTTATCCTCTCGAAAATAATGTAAGTTTAGAACGTCATAGGATTTATATTTCCAGTAATGAATGTCAGTATCGATGATAATAAAAAAATCAATAACTGCTTTGGGGTGGCCGCTTTGGTTGTCAACCCCGCTCTGCATGCTGTGAGATACGGGTTCAAATCTCCATGTGACTATTCTATGCCCACCGTAGTGCCTGCGTGCACACTCAGCTATGGTGGTGGTGGATCAGAAGAGCGAAGAAAAAAAAACAAACGTCCCATTTTTTGACCATAGCAGTGGTCCCCAACCCCGGGCCGTAGACCGGTCCCGGTCCGTGGATCGAATGTTACTGGTCCGCCCAAGAAATTATTAAATTATTTCCTTTTTATTTACTGTGTTGTATTTCTTCCGTGATTGTCCGACTTTCCATGGACGAGATATAATCCCCCCTTCCTTTCCAGTTGGCCGCGGTGAAATAATATAAAAAACTGACCGGCTCGTGGCGAGAAAAAGTTTGTTGACCACTGGACTATAGGATCAAGTACTGTTGAACAGACCTGTCTTCATTACAGGAGCATAAAATAAAAATAATGAAATGAACAGCAACTGGTAACTCATGTTTCCCGGAACGACAATTGGTAACTTATGTTCCCGGAACGACAGCTAGTAACTTATGTTCCCGGAACGACAACTAGTAACTTATGTTCCCGGGACGACAATTAGTGACTTATGTTCCCGGGACGACAACTAGTAACTTATGTTCCCGGAACGACAGCTAGTAACTTATGTTCCCGGGACGAAACTAGTAACTCATGTTGCCGGAACGACTGTGTTATTGTTATTGTTTGTTTGTTTTCGAATATTCTTGTTATTACTATTTTGTTGATGTTTCTTCAATATTTAAAGATAGTTGCACGTTTCAGTTCGTGAACACAATATTTGAAATACAATAATCTAGCAAAATTTTAATTCATCGAACTCAGTGAAGAAATAAAATAACAAGAAGACGTAAATAACCCATAGAATCTTGATCCATGATAACTATACATTTTTGTTGTTCTACTTACATTGTTACCATGTTTCATGATTATTTTGTTTTCCCCACTTTCATAAAATTTAATGATTATTATCATATAAGTTATGAGAAATTGAACAAAACCTAGTGTATAAAAATATCAAAGATGAAGGACTAAGGGACTTAACCCATAGAATCTTGATCCATGATATATATATATATATACACCTCATTATTTGTGGATGGATATCGTGTAACTATTACATGAAGTTAGCATTAACTACTATACAATAATGTGCTAGCCCAAGGGTGGGCAAAATTTTTGAGGAGCGGGCCACGTATGGTTCATAAATTAGACCGGGAGACCGGATTAACAGCGTAATATATAAAGTGTTGACATGAACTGGTATAATTTAGATATAAAGGTCATAACCTAAAAGGCTTACTCTGAAATGATTGGCGGCCCGGGATAAACAGGTTGGCGGAGCGGATGTGGCCTGCGGGCCGTAAGACGCCCACCCAAGGTGTGTTTTATATGAGATGTTTTCTACTATGTTGTTATTTCTTTGTTTAGCTCTCTATCTTTTGACTACCTATGACTCACTGTGTGAGAATCATGAGGAAAATTTGATTTTCCACTTTATGACTTAAAATATTTCCTTTTATATTTTTTTTTAAGTTTTTTAAGTTCTCTTCCGTGGCCTTGAAAACACAATGTAATACTTTTATGCAATATTGAGAAAAATGTGAATTAAAAAATATACTCAATTTAATCTCAAGAGTTTTCCCATAACAACGAAAGAATAGTAGGAGAGAAAATTGCCGATTCAGTTCAACTTTTTCAGAATTATATATATACTAGCTGTACCCTGCAAAACCTTTGCATAGAGTTATATCCCCTTATGCTTGATCGGTAGGCTGGGTTATTTTTTGGTTTCGGGCAGATCCGATTTTTTTCATGGTTGTATTTTAAACTGGAATACTGTTGTACATGTATTAATTCTTTACTTTCGATTTAACGCACACTGGAAATGAGTATTATTATATATGTTATAAATATATAGAGTATTATTATATATGTTATAAATATATATATATATATATATATATATATATATATATATATATATATATATATATATACACTGGTACACTTAAGTATATTTCTATATGTGTTTAGTTTAATGTTTTACTTTTTTGTTACGTTGCTTTGTCGAGTTATTCATTTTAACTTTACGCTTTTTGACAAAGTAAGGGAAGCAATTAATGCTAAGAGCTGAGAATATTTCGTCACTCTGATTGTAATGTCAGGATGAGACCCATCAATCACACATAAACATATTGAAATTATCACAATCATTGATTGAAATCATTGAAATAGGCGTCTTTTAGTTCCAATACGTTGTTGTCTGTCTGTATGTCTGTTTGAGTTCAAGGTGATAGGCGCTTAAACCGTGATCATACATTGCACTAATGATTACAATGTACTCTTAGAAGCTACTAGATTTGAATGAGGCCGGCTCTTAGATTCGAATGAGGTTCCTAGATTAAAATATGGCTCTTCGGTGAGTTGTATGCGCCCCCCTCCCATTCCCAGTCCTCATTCATCTCTCCCTAAAGCAGCTGTTGTTGTTGTTGTTTTCTGTTATTCATCTATTGTGGTTCACTAGCTGCTGGATTTGAATATAGTGCAACTCTTTAAAGAGTATATATATATATATATATATATATATATATCATGTAATAAACAATTATCTACCTGTGAAAGACATGATCCGTGACCACGCCCCTCTGCTCTATAGTTTAATAAAAGTGTCTCATTAGTGACAATACTGAAATCGACTATTACTCAACTAGCGTATTTCTTTGTCAGTACTAAAAAAAAATCATTTTTTCTTTGCTCTTACGCCGAATATCCAACCAAAAGCAGAGGCCGATGTAGGTCGGCCGGAGCCCTGGGGGCGCATGGGTGAAAAGAGGGACGAGGAAATAAATACGAATATTCATCAGTGTGCAAGTGCGCAGCCACACTAATCGCCGAGTGCGCTCGCGCGCGTGCACGCTCTCACAATCACACACGCACAACTACGTGCCTTCCATTAAATCCGCCTTTCACCGCCAGATCTTATGCCTTCTTACGCTAATTCTGTTGGCAAGATTTGAAAAAATACAATAATGAAAAAAAAATCGAAACATCGCGATGGAGAGATATTTTTTTTTTAGGGTGTCATTGTCCAGTCGGCCTCAATTTGGTGGGGGTGGGGGAGGGGGTGAAGGGGGTAAGGTACCTGAACTCTTTTCAGTGCTTTAAAGACACCCGTAGAGCTTGAAATGTATTTGTATGTCTCTACTTTGCTGAAAAATGTAGGGTGATTACACTTTGTCAGAGGCGTTTTTAAATATCTGTCTGCGGCCTTGGTCCAGTAAGGACTAATACTGTACTAATAAAAGTATAAGTTTAAGGTTTGTTTTAAATATCAATAAACGATCTCTGTGTGGACTCTCCAATGACAATAATGAGAGCATACGAAAACATTTGAAGAACGGAAATTTAGCAAGTGGAAAATGGAAAAGAGAAAAAATATTCAGAGAAATTAAGATGAAAAGTATACATGATTAAATAAAAATTATCAAAATAGAATTTTTTTTTTAAATAAATAAATAATATGGAAGATGTGAAGTGCGATGTCGATTCACGTGAGTTAAAAAAATTAAAGTGAAAAAAAAAATGAAGAACAAAGTAAACAGTCCAGGTACTTGAAAGAAAATAAAATATTGAAGGCATTTAAGATTTTAATTTGAAACCAAAACGGTGGATTAAAGGATAGAGTACAGTCAATACATCAGCTGAAAAAATCAATTGAAACAAAGAACATTTTTTTTTTAAATCAAAAGTAAAAGAAATAAAATTTAAGATTAAAATTTACGGGAATGAGTAAACGTGTCAAAAGGCTTTCATTAGAAATAAAATATCAAACAAAAAAGTACATGAAATTTAATTTTTTTTTAAAATATAGCCAGGGGCGTTTTTATGGATAGGTGAACTATGTGGCTGTTTTATGAATAGGTGAACTATGTGGCTGTTTTATGGATAGGTGAACTATGTGGCTGTTTTACGGATAGGTGAACTATGTGGCTGTTTATGGATAGGTGAACTATGTGGCTGTTTTATGGATAGGTGAACTGTGTGGCTGTTTTATGGATAGGTGAACTGTGTGGCTGTTTTATGGATAGGTGAACTATGTGGCTGTTTTATGGATAGGTGAACTGTGTGGCTGTTTTAAGCCCCCACCCCTCTAGTTAAGTGGTCCTTTGTCGGAATGTTTTATTTTTGTCACAAGGAAGAACAATCTAACCTCTTGCCAAGAGCCCGGGCTAAAATGATAAAACAGTTGGGGGGGGGGGAGGTTGTCAGAGGGGACTTCAGTCTTCAAATACCAATAGGGGGGGGGGATCAATATTAAGCCAGCAGCGGCCTCAACAGAGTTTTTCTTATGGCCCCTAAAAACTTTTTCTAGCCCACCTCTCCTCCCAAAATGAACATTTTTTAAGTCACCAAGTGTACCTTGAAAGGGCCCCGGAATGTACCTTTGCCTAGAGATCCTTCCCCCGCCCCTTTCAAAATATTCCTTTGCATACCCCTGAAACGTTAGAACAACTTTAAAACTAGTATCTAATAAAAAAAAATAATAGCGATTTGGGTTCTGCGTTAAATCGAAAGTAAAGAATTAATACAGTATTCCAGTTTAAAATACAATTATGAAAAAAAATCGGATCTGCCCGAAACTAAAAATAACAAGAAATGTACAAACAAACAAACAAACAAACAAAAATTGAATAAAAAACGGAGTGGGTGGTAGGCTGTTTCTAATGACCGAAAGAGAACGAAAGTTTCTAATGACCGAAAGAGAACGAAAGTTTCTAATGACCGAAAGAGAACGAAAGAAGCCGCCTTGGGATTATTCAACTACTAAGAGAGAAATGATGCATTAGGTGTGACACCCTGTTAACCTTGCATTAGCCTCGTCAAAATGAATTCAGGTCACCGGCTGGAACTAAACAATTCATTGTCATTACGTTTTTTTCACTTTCAGGGGAGGTAAAAATAAATTTAAAAAAACAACACACTTTGCATTGTATTTCGCTCCAAGGGTAAGGATGAAATGAAAAAGAAGAAAACATCATTGACTTGATGATATGTGGTCCACTTGTTTGCATTAATGGACAACTTCTGGATTGGCATTGTTGCCGTGGAGTGAGTGTGTCTGCCTCTTTTATTTTGTGTTACAGTTGACCGCCAATGTAGGTCAGTGACAAGTGCGTAATATAGGTCATAGGTCAAACTATAAGTTCAATTTTAAGCGCAGACCAGGGCACGATTTACCGCCGGGGATGCCGGGGAAACCCACGGCACTGAGAACTGTAATCCCCGGCTCTGCTTTAGCTAATATATCCCTGCCGGGGATGAAACCATAGACATTTATTTCCGGTTCTGCAGAATTTTTTTTTTCATCCCCGGCACTGGTTTTTTTTTAAATCGAGCACTGGCGCAAACCCATTTGTAGGCAAAAAAAAAGGGGGGGGGGGGCATTTGAGACATAGCTAGGTCCTGCTTGTTATCTTTACTTTATGATCATGGCTCGTTACAGTGGCAGCAATTTAAATTAAAACTGGGAATGCGAGTATTGTGATAAAAGTAAACACCGTTGACCTAAACACTGCCAGTCACCTAAAAACATTTATAAGATTGTGATAATATAAAAACAGATGTCCATAAACCGGATGTCCATAAAACAGATCTCCATTTTTCTTCCTAATGTATATTATTAATAACTAGCTGTACTCTGCAAAACCTACGCATAGAGTTATTTCCCCTTATGTTTGATCGTTAGGCTAGGTTATTTTTTGGTTTCGGGCAGATCCGATTTTTTCATGATTGTATTTTAAACTGTAATACTGTTGTATTCATTCTTTACTTTCAATTTAACGCAGAACCCAAATCGCTTTTATTTATATTATTATTATTTTTTTTTTGTTTATAAATGTGTTCAAAATCATTAACCCCGTTTTTTTTTTGTATAATATTTGTTGACGTACGATTGAGGTCAGATCTTAAATTCCTTTATCATGCAGCGTAGTGCTAAACAGAACCAAAATAACATTTTTGAAGACTTCATTTACGACTTGACAGTCTGTACTTCCTGTGTATCCCATGAGACCACTGTCAATTACTTTCAGGTCAATGACATCTCGGAGACTCAAATCTACGTCATTACAAGAAGTGTTTTTTTTATATTTATTTATTTTTAAATCGTGTTAATAAAAAGTAAAGGTTCATTAACCCTAAAGTGCCGATGAAGTGTAGAATTCATCTGTTTCTATAACCTCGACATATGAATGGATTGTGTTGCTAGAATGACGCCCAGTTTCCTTTACTTTCCCAACTTCGGTCAACCCATTTAACAGCTGGGTGGACTTGTGGGGCTTCAATCAACTTTCAACAGGAACTGGATAAATTCCCATTGTTCTCACCGAGGATCGAACCCAGGTCTCTCATGTCGAAATTCGAGAGACTACATCACTCGGAGATACATCCCAATTGGAGTGTAAATGTAAATAGTTTATGACTGTCGGATTGTTGTTGATTTTTTTTTCTTAAATACAAATGTTGTGTCACACTATTAGTTCACATACAAATGTTGTGTCACACTATTAGTTCACATACAAATATTGTGTCACACTTTTTGTTCACATTGAATGGCTAAAGGTCTGATAAAAAAGTCTTGGATATTATCCAACTTAAAATAACAAAGGACCGTTGAACTCAATGCAGTACTGGAGCAGCGAAAAACGCTTTGCTTTTAAACCAGGTTGAAGTAGTCGTACTTGAACAAAGTTCAAGTTTTTTTCAAGTCGATTATTTTTTTGAAGTCGATTATCTTCAAATAAAAAGTTCAGTTCCTACATTAAAATATAGCTACTTGTTAAACCCAATACGTGTACTTCGATTCCATTTTACTTTTTTACTTATAATTTAATACGTATTATTTACACCAATGTTTATTATTATTATTATTACTATTCTGTATTTAATAACGGGTTCGAAATAAAGCGATCTCTGTTATCTGCTCATTGATGCCCATGTGGCCACCATGGCCATTGGAACCACGGGGATGGTGGGCGTGGTACATTTTTTTTTTTTTTTTTTTTTAATTTTTTTTTGTTTTGAATGACGTATATTCCATTCCTCCATTGACCTTCAAAACCCCTCCCCTCGTCCTTCTCATATATCATCCCCTCCCCCACAAACACACACACACAGACACCCTTTCTCTTCTAACAAAACTTTGAATTCCGACACCACCACCACCTCACGCCGCCGTCTCGCAAAGAAATATTCTTATTCTGGCCGGGTGAAAATTTCAAGATGTGATGATCGGACTTTCTCGTCACGTGACGCACTCAAAAAAATAAAATAAAAATATTGTGACGCAGTGTTGATGAGCGGCGGCCCCGGCAAGTGGACACAATTCAGGTCTCATCTGGTCCCCACTTCCCCATAGCAATGTGTGTCAGGCGGTCAGTTCATTCTACTCGAGACGTAACAAAACCTAAAAGATATACCACCAATGGCTAGAAGGACTATTATCTAAGCCCCTCCTTTCTTAAGTGCACCTCGGACAAGGGCTTCTTAATGTAAACTCACCCTGCCACGCCCCCCGCCCCCGAAGTTTAGTATTCCCTAGGGCACCCAAAAAATGTAACTAACGTTGTGGTTTTAAAAAGCTTATATTCCATTATCTGAATCCAGTGTGTGTGTGCGTGTGCGTGTGTTTTTTTTTATTTATTTATTTAGTTTAATTTTTTTTTGGAGGGGGGGGAGGGGGGGAAAGGGCTCTGGGAGGGAAGGGGGTGTGACCTCGTATTAATAGAGATGGTCTTCAGTCTTTGTAAATTACAGACACACCCTAGTTGTCGAAAAATTGTCAGGCCCCCCCCCCTCTTTTTTTTTTAGAATCAATTCCTGTCGACCCTCTGATTTATCATTTTTTTTCTAAGGTAAATGCGTCAAGGTGTGGAGTGTGTGTGTGAGTATTTGTGTGTGTGTGTGTATTTGTCTGTGTGTGTATATTTGTCTGTGCGTGTATTTGTCTGTGTGTGTGTGTATGTGTGTGTGTGTGTATTTGTCTGTGTGTGTTTGTGTGTGTTTGTATTTGTGTGTGTTTGTATTTGTGTGTGTATTTATTTGTGTGTGTTTGTGTGTATTTGTGTGTGTATTTGTGTGTGTTTGTGTGTGTATTTGTGTGTGTGTGTTTGTGTGTGTGTTAGTGTGTGTGTATTTGTGTGTGTGTTTGTGTGTGTATTTGTGTGTGTGCGCGTGTGTGTGCGCGTGTGTCGATTTTCATTTGTGTGTATGTATATTTCTGTGAGTGTGTATGTGTTTTTGTTGTGTGTGTGCCTGTGTGTGTGTGTATTTGTTTTTAGAATTCTCAAAGTGTTCAAACCGGCTTAAAAAATGTTTTTGTTTCTTAATTCACAGGAGATTTCGTCATCTAAATTACGCGTCAATTTTTTTTTTTTATTTTTTGGCTTCCGTAAAAGAAAAAGGTATATTTGAAATAACAAAATATTTGTATTTTTATTTTTCTCTTCTCTTTTCAACGCCTTATTGGCTCTTTGTTTTGTGTTAATGAAAACCTGGCAAACTATTTTTCAGCCAGATCACGTAACAATCACAAATTTAGAAGAAGTGTAAAAAAAAAAATACAAGAAATCTGGCATACACTTATTTAATAGAGAGAATGGCACGACCCAGAAAGATCATTGCAATTGAGTTGAAATGTGTCCTGATTGGCTACTTTATCGAGTGAGAGCCAAAATTAATTTCCGAATCAAAGATATGCCTTTTGTTCTTAGATTAATTTTGCTAGCACCTGTAATTTAATCTGGCTTAAGATAGGTGGGGCTCGGGTCATAAACTGGCAATGGTACAAATGACCCTGGATTTAGGAGTATGCATGTCAAGTAAGCAAGAAATTGAACGGTTTTTTACACACACACACAAACATGCTCACTCATTTACATTACACACACACATCCTCACTCATTCACATCACACACACACACATGCTCATTCATTCACATCACACACACACACATGCTCACTTATTCACATCACACACACACATCCTCACTCATTAACATCACACATCACACACACACATGCTCATTCATTCACATCACACATACACACACATGCTCACTCATTCACATCACACACACACACACACATGCTCATTCATTCACATCACACATACACACACATGCTCACTCATTCACATCACACACACACACATGCTCACTCATTCATATCTCACACACACATGCTCATTCATTCACATCATATATACACACTCATGCTAATTCATTCACATCACACACACACATGCTCACTCATTCACATCACACATACACACTCATGCTCACTCATTCACATCACACACACACATGCTCACTCATCCACATTACACACACACACATGCTCACTCATCCACATTACACTCATTCACACCACACACACACACACTTGCTGACACACAAAACACTTTTTCCCTACAAAAAGAAATCATTATTATAATATAGCATCCAAACTGAGCTCGACCCGGAAGTTCTCAATTTAAACGGTGCTATGTATAACTTAAACTCGAATACGTACGAATCTCACCACTATGATACTCGGTTACGTCAATGATAATCGATTTTTTTTCCCTTGCATCTCTGAAAAGAACTGCCAAATACTCAACGAAATGAAAAATGCAACGCCATACAGTTTTAATTATAAGTTGCACACCGTAATTGCGGCAAACCAAAGAAAATAAATAGTGGAATAATCTTTGCGTTGGGTCAGTGCCATTAATATGATATCTTTTTTTTTTAAATCTTAGCTCTAGTTTCCAGCTGAGTAGAAATTAGAGATATTTGAATCTGCTAAAAAAAAATTCTTTATTTGTATTTATTGAGTGTAAATCGATTCCAGTGTTAAGTTGTATAAGGGGGCGATACTCTGCTGGAAAAAATATTTTTTGATATCAAT
Source organism: Bulinus truncatus (assembly GCA_021962125.1). Classification (NCBI taxonomy): domain Eukaryota; kingdom Metazoa; phylum Mollusca; class Gastropoda; family Planorbidae; genus Bulinus; species Bulinus truncatus. The sequence goes on from JAGDYQ010000064.1 coordinate 3,961,077, forward strand.
TTCGGTTAGAAAATATTAAAATCTAGCGTTAAACCTTTATATAGATTTTCTTGCATGCGCAGAAAGAATTAGCCTATAATAATCATAAAAAAAACTTGAAAACGGTTTTCTCATCTTATATTTAAAAGAAGAAGTAAATTGAAGATGACTTCGTTTTATTTATAGCAGGAAATTAAAAACATGGAATCAGATCAGACACAAAACAATATTGTAAAGAAAAAAAAACGACTGTGAAATGATGGTGAATTAAAAGGGTCATAAATTTTGTAAAAATATTTCTAGCATACAGAGAAATAGAGCTACAGTTACATAGAAATAGACAGGGGTTCGAATAAAAGAGGAGGGAAGAGAGACGTTTTGCGGATCAACCACCGAAAATTTGGGCTGTTCGGGCGATTCTTAACTTTGCTTTTTTTTAAATTATGTGAATACAAATAAAGTGCAAAAATTTTAAAATGTCCAGATGTCAACTGTACAAGCATACACTCTGCTTTGACCGTCCCCTTCCCTCCGAAAAAAAATTTCTTTTACTTATTCGGCTGGTTTTAGGCGGATTTCTTGATGATTTTCCGACCAGCACGATGTGTATCTCATGGAACTCATGGTAGGTGATATAGCTGGCAGGGATTTTAACATGCAGGGTAGGCTTGGACAGATAGATAGATAGATAGATAGATAGATAGATAGATAGATAGATAGATAGATAGATAGATAGATAGATAGATAGATAGATAGATAGATAGATAGATAGATAGATAGATAGATAGATAGATAGATAGATAGATAGATAGATAGATAGATAGATAGATAGATAGATAGAATCCCCCTCATCCCAAAACTAAGTCACTCAATTTTAAGATTCGCGCCTCTGGACCACCTGCTGCCTCAGCCCACCAGACATCATAAACAGTACACGCCAACAGCCAACCTTAACTGTACTCTCCCCCTCACCCCCACCCCTTCAAAAAAAAACAACTTCTGGAGCCTCACGCGTGTGTTAAGTCCTAAGCGCTCACTCACATCAGAGATCTTGATAGCCGTAAAGATCTCATTGTCTTGGGGGACAGGAAGTGATCTCATGCCGTTGCCCTGCCTTCTTCCCTGTGTGACTTTGTCAACGTGAATAGCTGGAATAACAACTTAGAACGTGGCGCCATAGCAGAGGATTTAAGCGAATACCTTGATTTCAGAAAGAGGTCGTGCACCCTACACACACACACACACACACACACACCACACACTACACACCTTCCCCCACTTCCGTCTTCACATACTATGAACTCTAACAGCATATTGTCTCTGTTCTTTAACCTCATTTCTCTCTCTCTCTCTCTCTCTCTCTCTCTCTCTCTCACACACACACACACACACACACACTATCTCTCTTTCTATCTCTCTCTTTCTCTGTATCTCTCTCTGTATCTCTATCTCTGTATCTCTCTCTCTCTCTCTCTCTCTCTCTCTCTCTCTCTTTCTGGTCAGAATTGCATGTTAAGACTTTTTTTCAACAAAGCGACGCTGATTCAATTCCATGCCCGGGGGTGGGGGTAGGGGTGGGGGGTGTCATTTCGTTGTTAAAGGGACATCATTTGTAGAATAAAGAAACTAACCCAAAGATACAATTTGTCTATAAAATTGAACACGTCACGCGATGATATCGAAAGCGAAGGCCTCAATATTTTTTTTCCCAGCTTAAGATATTCGTTCGATCTACATTCCTAGAAAATGTATACAAAAATTTAAAAAGTCGAGAAAATCGAAGCAGATCTTAAAAAAAAAACTACACAATGAGTATAGTCCATGGGGTGGGGGGAAATATTTTTTGTCAAAGTGACAAAATTGATTTAAAAAATGAAATCAATATTTTCGTGTGTGCCAAAAAAAAAATAAACTTTGGACTATTTAGAGGTTCCCGCTGTGTCCAAATGGACAGCCCTTGATGTGTGTCTTTTTTTCTAAAGGGCCCAAATATTGTCTTCTGCACACGGGGGCCTAAACTGACGCAAACCACCCAGGAGCGTAGACATAATTTAGACAAAACGCTGCAGTGCGTAAAGACTTTGTGCACATTTACATTAACGTGCGCAGCATAGCGTGTATATTGTGACACAAGAACAAACGTATGTGTGTGTGTGTGTGTGTGTGTGTGTGTTCTGTTGTACTGTGTTAGCAAGCGGATGGCGGAACTGTGTTGCCAAGAAAATAAAGAAACAATGCTGGTTGATATTGAGTGTGTACATCAATGGTGACGACCTCGAGATTTGAACACTGGCACCTGGCAGATTTGCCTGCACAACCAGCTTTTAAGCCATTACTGGACAAATTCTATTTTTGCCTTAAGTAGCAATCTGGACGTCCTGACAGCCTAGTTCATATTACCTGCGTCATGACAGCCTCGACACATTCGTATTCCCTGCGTCCTGACAACCTTGTACGTATTCCCTGCGTCCTGACAACCTTGTACGTATTTCCTGCGTCCCGACAGCCTTGTACGTATTCCTGCGTCGTGACAGACTCGATCGTATTTCCTGCGTCATGACAGACTCGTACGTATTCCCTGCGTCATGACAGCCTCGTTCTTTTCCCTGCGTGTGACAGCCTCGTTCTTATTTCCTCCGTCATACAGCCTCGTTCTTATTACCTGCGTATTAACAGCCTCAACACGTTCGTATTCCCTGCGTCATGAAAGCCTCGTTCTTATTCCCTGCGTCATGAAAGCCTCGTTCTTATTCCCTGCGTGATCGTGTGATAGAACTTCATCCTATTGAAATTCTGAGCTCGGCGAACGATTCTCCAGTGCCACCTCACATCCATATGAAATCTCAATTTGCGCAGGCATTTAATCAAGAGAAGACCCCCCCCACATACACACACCCCTTACCCCACACGCACGCACAATCAGTTTCTCCTACCCCATCTTCGCAAGCAGTGGCTAGTAATGAGCCAAATGATATTACTCCGCTAATATCCCTTCCTTTTCTCATATTGCCTGATCACACCCTTCATGCGTTGGAAATAAAAACCACACACACACACACACACACACCGCCTTTCTTGCAAAACTCTAGAAAAGACAAAAAAATTGTTTGTTACTAATCAACAGGAGAAAGTTAGGTGAAGATATGGAAGTAGTTCTTGTGACTCTCGGGTTCCGGTGTGAGTCCATGGCGTCACAGTCTTAGTTTATTGGACAGTCGACCTACAAGATCTCGGGCGGTGTGGGCAGAAGGAATGTTTCAGGTCCAAGTAAAAGTTCCCCTTTATATTTCCGATACCTAACTGTCTTGTTTTAACAACGGTTTGAATATTAATACGGAGAAAGAGAGACAGACAGATAGATAGATAGATAGATAGATAGATAGATAGATAGATAGATAGATAGATAGATAGATAGATAGATAGATAGATAGATAGATAGATAGATAGATAGATAGATAGATAGATAGATAGATAGATACATAGATAGATAGATAGATAGATAGATAGACAGACAGACAGACAGACAGACAGACAGACAGACAGATAGATAGATAGATAGATAGATAGATAGATAGATAGATAGATAGATAGATAGATAGATAGATAGATAGATAGATAGATAGATAGATAGATAGATAGATAGATAGATAGATAGATAGATAGATAGATAGATAGATAGATAGAGAGTACTTCAGACACCAAAGAGTTCACGTAAAGTGAAAGTCACTCCATTGCACTGTCAGCCAGATCTAGGTCAACACTGGAATAACATCATTTCCGTAACATCGGGAAAAAGTAAAAAAAAAAGCGTGTGTCCCTGCGGGAAGCGAACAAAGAATGAAGGAAATGGGCGCCATGGACAACATCTGTAACATGGCGCCGAGTAAAAGGGGCGTTAGCTCAGTTCGTTAATTCCATTTGATGTCCATCGACGTGTTGGGGAAAAACGTTCAGCTGGAAAAACACGCAATGTTGGCCAAAATTCTTTTGTTGCCATATTGTCTTTTGGTCGGAGAAGTTAATTTAATTTGGTTACCGATTAATGGAATGATAATAACGTTTGGTTGTTTGGTTTTGGTTTTTATATAAAAGAAAGTTTGGTTGAGCAAATGCGGAGAAGAAGTGTTTTGTTTGAATTATGTAAATGTTCATAAAAAATTTGACTTTTTGAAAAAAAAATTGTTTTTTTTTTTTCATACACTGTGGGCTATAAACTGAAGTAAACATTGGCGTAGCTTCGGAGGTGCTTAGCGGGTGGACCGCCCCGGGCGTCACTTATTTCACTACCAGTTGGGGGGGTGTGACTTTTTCCATCACTTTGGTAATTGTTGCTACGGGTATGTAGCGGCATGTTTAGATGACGCCTCGGGGGCTCGATGAACGATAGTTACGCCACTGCAAGTAAGTAAAAAGCCACTATCCTTTTTTTTTACATTAACGACTGATGATTTTTTTTGTGGACAACCAAAATTAAATATTAAATCTACTTTGAACATGTATGAGCCATTTGAAAAGTAACTTTGATAAAATTTGTGTGTATGGCAAAGTGTCTAATGAACAAAACCATCAACCAATGATGACGTAAGGACCACTTACCGAACTATTGTACATTACGTAAGGACCACTTACCGAACTATTGTACATTACGTAAGGACCACTTACCGAACTATTGTACATTACGTAAGGATAATCACTTACCAAACTATTGTACATTTTTACCCAAGTCTCTAAGTATTCTTTTGTTTTCGTTTGTATGCGTTTTGTTTGCGGTTTTATGCGTTTGTTTGCGTTTTTATGCGTTTGTTTGTGTTTGTATGATTTTGTTTGTGTGTGTGTGTTTGTATGCTATTATGTGTTTCGGTCCGTATGTGCTTGTATGCGTTTGTATGTGTTCTGTATGAGTTTATATGTGTGTGTGTGTGAGCGTGTTTGTTTGTCAGCTACCATGATTCACTCACGTCTATTCACTCTCTGATAACTCAAACAATGGTATCAATATTGTCACTATTTACAATCCGCACTGTACGAGAGTCCGAATTGATAAGCTATGTCATCAACGCCAAACGTTAAATTTTGAGAACGCGCAGGTCACGGGTCTAAATGAGGATGCAATTTACATCAGCTAAAAGAAATATGTGAAAAGGGGAGGGTATTGTGGGAGATAGACATAAAAACAGCGTGAAACCGTTTATTGGCACGATCCAGGCCTTTTATACGTGTATTTTATTGATCTATTTATTTTGTTTCCATGTTCTTTCCTCATCTCCCCCCCCACACTCTTTTTTTCCCCCGAAGGTGAGCACTAGGCAAATAGTCAAATCCACGCCCCTTCCATCAGCACCACCTCACTTTCGCCCGCACCCTTCACTTCTTCCACCACCACCACCCCTTTCCCACTTTCGGTCGTTACATTTCATCTTTCAGTCCATCCACTCAAAAATTAAAAAAAAAAAACACTAATCAAGAAAAAAATAAAATGAGAGATATTGTGATTTTCTAATGGATTGGGTATGAGTGAGGGGCGGCTCCCCGCTCCATCTAAGACCTGACCACTCACCCCCTAACCCATTCATACGTTTAAAAAAAAAGATCATACCGGGTTGGCGGGAATAGGTTAGATCAACAAGCTCCCATGTTCTCTATCTGTACCAGTGTATAAATAGGAAAGAATCCAAACTCACATAAAAGGCATTAAAGCTTCAAGGGTCATTTAGAAATACACACACACGCCACCTGGCCACACCACACCCCACCCAACCCCGACCTGTCGTGACAGGCTGCAGTATTGACCAATGGGAATGCTGTGTCCATTCCTACCAAAGACTTAGCCATCGCGTCGTTATTGAGGCATTGCTTCGTCATTACGTCGTTATTGAATCCAGACTGATTTTTTTGGTGGCGTAGGTGGAAAGGGGAGGAAGGGAGGTTTCCCCCCCCCCCCCGCCAGTTTATAAATAGATTGCTGCTGTGGATGGATTGTTTCGTTCTCTTTTTTAAAATTTTGCATGTTCCATGATTTATAAAAAGTTTTGTCAATGTTTTATCTTATTCTCAATAATGGTGTTGGTTTTTTTTTTTAAACTTTACCATTGCTGTATAGAACTGTAGCTATATCGATTGCATATATTTCCTGGCCTTTACCACAGTAAAGATCGCACATAACAAACACATGATCATTTACAAGGAAGTGTTGTTAGTATCTGATAAAATATCCGACCTTTTGGGGAAATTCATTTTAAGAAAATGATGAAAATTGAGATGTGATGTAAAAAAGTCATGTTTCAGTAGCCGCGGTATGTTGATCGATTGTGAGGTTAGCGCCCAAGCCCAACCGCCTTAACTCCCCCACAACTTAAAGTCAGGTACCGTGGATTTGAGGACTTTGTGAGGATCTGAAAAAAAAACCAACTGAGGTTCGAACCTAGGACCCACATGGTCAACTATCGAATGCTTAACCTCGCACGACTTTGTCTATCCTAATTTGATTTTTTATTTACCTTATTTGCCTTATGTACATATTTTTATTGGCTATCTACTGTCGTGAAGTGAAGAGTCCATTGAACAGTTATCTGTGTTAATCAATCAGACAACTTGCTAAAAAAATAAATGACTTATCGCTGACTGAAGCTTTTTGTAAAAATAAACAAAATGACGGAAAGACCAACTGACAGACAAACCGAAAAACAGAATGGCAAGCTGATAGATAGATAGATAGATAGATAGATAGATAGATAGATAGATAGATAGATAGATAGATAGATAGATAGATAGATAGATAGATAGATAGATAGATAGATAGATAGATAGATAGATAGATAGATAGATAGATAGATAGATAGATAGATAGATAGATAGATAGATAGATAGACTGTTTGTTTAGAATGAATTCAGCTTATCCCTCTGCAAAAATATGTATCATTCCTGAAACATTTCGTTTTAACTTAAATCTCAGTACACATTTATTGTAATATATATCGTACTAATTATGTAATCGCACTATATACTGTACTATCTACCGTTTTATCTATCGTACTATATAATGTACTGTCTATTATGCTATATATCGTACTATATAATGTACTATCTATTATACTGTCTATAGTGCTATATACTGTACTATCTATTGTACTATCTATCGTAATTTATACTGTACTATCTATTGTACTAACTATAGTACTATATAATGTACTATCTATTCTACTAACTATTGTACATTAGACAGATAGTACTAACTATTCTACTAACTATTGTACTATCTGTTATTCTAACTATTGTACTATATATTGTACTATCTTTTGTACTATATATTGCACTCTGTTTCTAGGCAAAAAAATATAGTTTATTAATATCATGGAATATATCCCTTCTCTGATAATAAGCACCGGACAAAACTGGTAAAGAGCAGGCAGACGACCGGCTAATGGATATCGGACTTTCAAAAAAAATGTTTGACCCAGATATCTGACCAACGTTAAAGTTAATTAGACATTAATGACCATACAAAACGTTGCCCCGTAGCCACACGAGTTTGCCTACGGGATGATAGAGACAGATAATGGAAAGGCAGGCCTCAGCCGTTGGAAGTCCGGCACTTAGACATAGCCTGCCACTCATCCTTTCCGGATAGTCTCGAAATGAACTCCTCCACCGAAGGGTTCGTCTGCTCCAGCCAGGACCGGTACCGTGACCCGCAGGACTCCCCTCCCCCCCCCCGGGGGGACACAACACATTATTGTCAGGTCGCTGTCCCCGGCCAAACTTGACAGCTCAGACGATTTCTACATCAGTTATCTCCCTTTGGATGTATTTATAGTCTCTGTTTACTTCAGTATGTGGGTGATTTGTTTGTTTTACAAGTTTTCTTTGTATCTTTCCGTTATCATTTTAGATTTAATTGTTTCATTGTTTTAGATTTAGTTTTTTTAAATGTGTCCGTACCTGAAAGCACTCACTTTACAAAAGCAAATGTATAGATAGATAGATAGATAGATAGATAGATAGATAGATAGATAGATAGATAGATAGATAGATAGATAGATAGATAGATAGATAGATAGATAGATAGATAGATAGATAGATAGAT
>JAGDYQ010000064.1:3969638-4034638 GCA_021962125.1 Bulinus truncatus
AATTATACATTTAAGCAATCTAAACCAAAAAAAAAAAATTGGGGGGCCGCGACATATTGATTGGTGTTCCAAGGCGGCCGTGACTTCAAACATTTTGAGAAGCGCTACACTACACCACTACACATATGTGAGGCAACATAGAACAATGTAACGAGTCTCTGTTTGACTTTGTGTCACAAATCACCACTTCTTTTTTTTTCTACATCGATTCAACGGCTTTCTATTTTCGCTCTATGTAACAATCTAGCGACTCTTGTTTTTGCTTTATATAACTTTTCAACGGCTCTCTATATCACTCTATATAACAAATGCATATATAGACCAGTTCTTTGGGGGGAGGGCGGGGGCAGCATAGGCAAAGGTACATTTTAGGGCCCTAAACAAAGCTACATTTGGGTTCATTAGGGCCCTTTCACTTTTAGGGCGCATATTCAAAAAAAGGGTCCTCTCTGAACCCCATCCATTTGTTAAGTCATATTTGTTAATTCAAGTAACAGCATAAACAACAGGGGGGCCCATTATAAGCTGGGGGCCCTATGAAACCTCCTAGTTTGCAAATCAATAAGAAAGGGCCCTGACTCGCTTAACCTTTCAATCTATTTTGGTAAACAAAATAATCTTTGATAAAAAAAAATAACTGTCAACAAAAAGTTAATTTTTTTTTTCAAAATTTTTAAACTGTTTAACTGACATACACATTTAATGTCATTTGAATAACCTAAATAACGAGGAGGTGAAAAGCCCCCCAAACATCAAATAATATATGTCCGTCTCTTCAAACATTTGGCTATTTCTGAAACATTCACATGGCTTCATATAAATCTGTAAGGAGAGAGTGAACAAACATATTTTACACATAAAAAACATGAATCAACAAAGAATGAAAACAAACACTTTGAGTCCCCGGGAGTGAATTAGAAAAATGTCCGGGAGTTATTAGCTGCTGTAATCCCCTCTCTCTCTCTATCATTGCTGCGGCTTCTTCAGAAGTAGCTTCGAGAGTCTGTTGTGTGAATTGTTACAGATGGTATCACAGAGAGAACTTGATATCCATTGCATAAGGTGACATAGAGAGTTATGGGATTGTTACATAAAGTAACATAGAGAGTTATGACATTGTTACATAAAGTAACATAGAGACTTATGACATTGTTGCATAAAGTAACATAGAGAGTTATGACATTGTTACATAAAGTAACATAGAGAGTTATGACATTGTTACATAAAGTAACATAGAGAGTTATGACATTGTTACATAAAGTAACATAGAAAGTTATGACATTGTTACATAAAGTAACAGAGAAACATAAAGTCATAAAAGAGAGAGAGAGAGAGAGAGAGAGAGAGGGAAAGAGAGAGAGAGAGAGAGAGAGAGGGAGGGAGAGAGAGAGAGAGATGAATGTAGAAAGACAAAAATAAACTGACTTATATACATTAAATTACATGCTAAAGTCTCCTATAGAATAATTTCTTATATATTATGTCATTACATTTTATCACCAAATCTGGTAAAATTGACAATAATGTGGTTCCATATAAAGATAAAGAACAGTGAGACTCTAGTTACTTGGACGCTTGACCATTACTAAAAATAAACATCTTTCGGTCACGTTTTCACTCCAAAAATCCTTTTTTTTTTTGGTTGCCAACTTTAAGAAAATATATTATTTCGTTAATTAACTCGCATTTTTAAAAATTACAGCTGAGGACAAAGGAAAAAAAAAGACTCATTGGCAACATTTACATGACGCAGCCTTTCAATGACGTCAATGTCAAATATAATTTTACAAACACACAGAGGAAATGAAAAAAAGTCACATTAAAAGGAGTTTTAATTAATCAGCGACACGAAGCAAGCCAGAGTGGAAGTGGATAGCGTTTGGAAGCTATATATATTTGTATGCTAACTGCATTGGTGATTTGTATTAAAATTTATAGAGCCTAAAATAATCCAAAGTCTCTCTCTCTCTTTATCTATCTATCTATCTATCTATCTATCTATCTATCTATCTATCTATCTATCTATCTATCTATCTATCTATCTATCTATCTATCTATCTATCTATCTATCTATCTATCTATCTATCTATCTATCTATCTATCTATCCATCCATCCATCCATCCATCCATCCATCCATCCATCCATCCATCCATCCATCTATCTATCTATCTATCTATCTATCTATCTATCTATCTATCTATCTATCTATCTATCTATCTATCTATCTATCTATCTATCTATCTATCTATCTATCTATCTATCTATCTATCTATCTATCTATCTATCTATCTATCTATATATATCTATCTATCCATCTATCTATCTATCTATCTATCTATCTATCTATCTATCTATCTATCTATCTATCTATCTATCTATCTATCTATCTATCTATCTATCTATCTATCTATCTATCTATCTATCTATCTATCTATCTATCTATCTATCTATCTATCTATCTATCTATCTATCTATCTATCTATCTATCTATCTATCTATCTATCTATCTATATATATATATCTATATATCCATCTATCTATCTATCTATCTATCTATCTATCTATCTATCTATCTATCTATCTATCTATCTATCTATCTATCTATCTATCTATCTATCTATCTATCTATCTATCTATCTATATATCTATATATCCATCTATCTATCTATCTATCTATCCATCCATCCATCCATCCATCCATCCATCCATCCATCCATCCATCCATCCATCCATCCATCCATCCATCCATCTATCTATCTATCTATCTATCTATCTATCTATCTATCTATCTATATATATATATATATATATATCTATATCTATATATCCATCTCTCTATCTATCTATCTATCTATCTAACTATCTATCTATCTCAATCTATCTCCACCTATATCCATCTATCCATTACGGCAACTGGAACACATTTTCATCTTCTCTTTCATCGCCATACACCATCTATCCGAATCCCCGAGGTAAACAAGTCTGACAACATTAAAACCTTTGAAGTTCGACTGTGTGCTTCGATTCCATCCAAGATCTCCCGATGTCATTTTATATGTGACCCACCTACCCCCCCCCCGGACCTGATCTGACTGATTCACGCCATTACGTTCCACCTCCATTGGGAGGGAGGGAGGGATGGGGGCGGTGCATCTAATAAATGTGATGTAATCCTTTGATCCCATCTATCGGACGCATCAACCACTGTTTATGATCGAACTACGGGGTTTTTAGTTATGTCCACATCACAGCAATGTGTGGTCAGGGAGAAAGGCTGAAAGAGGACAGTGACTTGGCTTAGCAAGGAATCGAACCCTGGTGATCTGCGTCACACTGTCTGGATATGCACTTACGACGGCATTTAATCACCCCCTTCCCCCCCCCCCCTTCCGTGTCGTCCTTGGACTGAGTTTGAAGTGTCATAAAAATATGACAAACTTACGTCTTAATGAAGCCGCGAGACGTCAATCTTAATCTAAAAAATTAGTCGCTTGAACCCAAGTTTCCACTCCCTCCTGTTCCACATCACCGGTTCTCAGTTTTCTAATTGTTGTAATTATTTTCTTTAACTGATGCTAAACCTTAAAAAAAACGGCGAACGAATAATCGAGCAGTGAGGAGTGCTCGACTGTCAACCTGAAAATCCCAGGGTTCGAATCTCGGGGAGAGATATGGGAATTTTTCCAGGTGGAAGTCACCCAAGTCAACCGAGATTTTAATGAGTACCTTACCTTAAATTAGAGAAGTTTAGGCAGACGAGCATTGTGCTAACTACACAATCCCTTCATATGCCGTGTTTATAGAAAACAGATTAATTCTACACTTCTTCTTCCCCGATAGCCTTCTAGGCTAAGGTAACTTTTTAAAAAGAGCAATGTTATTGATATTTTTTTGGGGCCTATATAATTATTCAATTAAAACAACACGAACATATGTCTTTTTTTCATATCATTCCGTTTATTTTGTTTGTCGGAATTTCGGAATTCGGTTTGTTTGTCGGAATTTCGGAATTCGTTTTGTTTGTCGGAATTTCGGAATTCCGCCTTTATGACTTCTGTGAAACGTTTCCGGGTATCAACAAGCAGTTCCGTCTTGACTTATTCCAATCAGGCTAGATCTGATCATGAATTGCCTGCATTGAGGGGAATTCACGGAGCGCTTTCAAGTTTTCCTGCCTAGGATCAAACAGCAGTGATGCACTGAAGTCAGGAAAACAGAAGTGGAGGGGGGTTGGGGCGATAAATGTTTAAATAAAATACATAAAAGCTGCATCGATCATTTAAATAAATTGTACAATACAATCTGTGATAATATGTATAATCCAAATTTTACCAAGCATATACTTTTTAGGTAAACTATCTCTAATAAATACTCCTGACTTTTGATAATTTTTAACTTTTTAGAATTATTAATCATGATTTGTTTTACCTTGACTTTAATATCATAATTATCAACATTTCTTTTTCTATATTTACTGGCCTTAGGGGCAGGTAACTATTTAGTTGTCCCCAAAAGTTGCAATGTATTGTTTGTGCAAATCTAACAAGTTTATTTCATTTTCAGAGCAGCGCTGGGCCTTTTACAACGCGGGGCCTAATTTGTAACAATGGGGCCCCAATCGTTGTTGGGATTTTTTAAAATTCCCGGCGTAAGTCCCCAAGTCCACCCAGCTTTAAATGGGTACCTGACTTTATGTTGCGGGGAGTAAAGGCGGCTGGTCGTTGTTGTGCTAACCACACAATCCCTTCATATGCCCAGGTTACTGAAACAGATGAATTCTACACTTCCTCTGCCCCGATGAGCCCTTAAGGGGCTTTAAGGAACTTCTTACTTTTTTTTGCTAGGAAGGCCGTGTTAACTCTTCTAATACATAATCGGCTAGACTGGGGTACGTGCGTGTGTATAACTTCCGCGGCTAAAAATAGACTGGGGAATTTGTAAAGATAGTCAAAGGGATACAACTCAATTATAAGGAGCCACTCGCCGGTCCGGGTACCGGGCCTTTGATCTAGTAGATATATAAACTGTTTGTTCTGTCTCAACCCTACTGATAGACACACGTATTGTCGCACAATGGTGCTGTACGGCTCCACCCTATTAAATAAATAAACTATAACAAGTCACTATTTGTGTCGTCGTCTGGCGCTGCCGTTTTCCGAGGTGAAGTGTGGAGCAATTAAACAGTGTCTCGCCCCAGACTGGTCAGCGCTGACCGAGCGGGGTACTAGGCTGGCTTCTTCGATTTGACGGGGCTGCGACAGAAATATTGCTTTTCATTACGGCTGGTGATTGACTTTCACGTCACATATATACCGCCGGACTCACGAACACACTGGCGTACCGAGAGGTCACTTAGTTAGGGCGTTTGTTTGTTTGGTTGCTTGTATGTCTGTTTTCCTTACAATATGAGTGAGGAACGTTCTACTGTTATTTTTGAACGTTACAGAAGACTGTTTAATTAATCAGCGACACGAAGCAAGCCAAAGTGGAAGTGGATATCATAATATCTAGCGTTTGGAAGCTATATATATTTGTATGCTAACTGCATTGGTGATTTGTATTAAAATTTATAGAGCCTAAAATATCCCAAAGTCTGTCTCTCTCTGTCTATCTATCTATCTATCTATCTATCTATCTATCTATCTATCTATCTATCTATCTATCTATCTATCTATCTATCTATCTATCTATCTATCTATCTATCTATCTATCTATCTATCTATCTATCTATCTATCTATCTATCTATCTATACACATATATATACGTTAAGTAACCATTGAGAGTGCAATATGACCATGGAGGGAGGTTAGGTATCAGCTTTATATTAACAGCTACAATCTGCTCAGGACTGAATGACAAAACTTCCATCATGAAAAGATGAAAACATGGCTACGCTGAGGTACATCTAAGGGCCGACCATGAGTCAAACATTTTTAAGAAAGTTTGAAAAAAAAAACGGACCCCAAGTTTTTAAGTTTCATAGACAGTTATTTCTCCCCTGCTCTATAGTTGAAATAAACAGATCCCTTAGTCTCATTCTGTTGTCTCCCCATTCTTGGCAATAACTCTCGAGACATGGGCGCCATAGGGCATTTTAAAGTTATAAATTGAAGGGCAATACATGTCTGGCCCATTGGGTGTTGACGATAAACGGAGACATTTCTGTTTGCACTCTATTTTTGGGGGGGGGGGCATCATAACATATACAAATTAAATTTTAATGACAATGTGGAGTAAATAGTTTATTTTAATTTGACTATCCAGGAGGTATTCAGTGATTAGGAAAACGTAATTGAAAGTTGATATCTCTTTGAAGATCTTCGAGCAAAGTTATCAAAAGAATAGGAATAATTGTCATGAATTATACATTTTTATCAGATAATTTTGCGCAGTTTTTTTTTTTTTTTTTAGGATTTTGCCAGATTTTACGGTCCATTTGGTTTTTGAATGCAGCAAACTGAAGCCAATGGCAAAAAATAAATAGACAAATAAATAAACAAATAAATATCGGATTAAACATTGAAGTAAATATTGTACAAAATTTACCAGCATAGGTTTTTAGCATAAGAAATATAGCGTTGGGTGCCCAACCCTCCCCACCCCAAACGCCTCCCCCCTGCCAGCGCTGTCGGGGTGGGGGGTGGGGCAGAGCGGCAAATGTCCAGGGGCCCGGCGAGTTTTAGGGGCCCGGACTGAGCTGGCCGATCAACTTTTGAAAATATTACTATCAGCTCGGAGTGCCTGTGACAGCCCTGCCCAGGGGCCCGAAATTTCTGTCAGTGGGCCCTTGCCTCTAGAGCCTTTATAAGTCGGATCTATATAAGCGACTTGATAATATCTGTAAAAGGCGAGATGTTTGTTTGTAAATGATGTACAGAACCATTTAGCTTGGAAAATGGGGAAAACATCGACGGAAGTCCATTAGGGCCAATTACACTAGTTTATGTAAATTGAACGACGTGTTTGTCTCTCATCCATCGTTCACTTTAAATAAAATGTAGAACTTTGCCGTTCACAGAATGACGCACTTTAAATTATTTTACTTTCATTTAAAAAAAAAAGTTTTTAAACATAACGAAACTTATCATTGCTATTATTGTTAATAGTTTTAAACATTTAACTTGCGTATATGTATTTGATTTTCACGAAGATGTAAATATCTATTATACCGGGATTTTAATATTTAAATCAATTCATAATAGTCTAGTCTGACGTAGAAAAAATTTAATTCGTACATAAATTAACAGTTTGGTAAACACACACACATACACACACACATACACACAGCAGACAACATATATTTTGACCAAAGGTTCTCCAATCTTAGTTCATATTCACTGGTGTGCCCACCATCAGCTTAGTTTAGTGGTGCTCGCTGATGTGCAACAAAAAACGTAATTTAAGCTTTATTTTGTTAGGTTTAGAAAATGAAAGCTGACAATAAGACTGTCAGTAAATAGCAGTCGTATTAAAATAAAGAAGGACTTTTTTAAAAATTGATTAACAAAAACATGAACACAAAAAAAACAACAACAACAACGAAACATTGAATTCTGAAACAATTATGTCAATTTAAACAAATCCCGTAATGAAAACTGAATGATAAAATAAAATTAGCGGTCTGGACTTGGATTAACTAAGTTTCAATCTTTTCAATGACTTTTTCCGACTAAGTATCAGGAGATGCTTCATAAAATAATTATCCAGTACCGTATCACATTAAATTATTTAACTTTATAAACAACAAGTATGGCTGCTTCCGGAAATAGTTATTTAAATGAGCTATGTGCACTGCATGTAGGCATAATTTGTTTACTGTACTTTGACATGTTGACTGTTATTATTAAAATAGATGGTTTCCGTCTTAGACCATGAAGTCTGCCTTATCGTACAATAGTACCAGTGTGTTTGTGTATGTATGTGTGTGTGTGTGTGCGTTGAGGTGAAAAAGAAACATCTTAAAATCTATATCATGGAATATCCCTTTATAACATGACACTGCCAAACTCTTATCCACTGTTGAGTTTTCGGATGTACAGTCTATTTCTGTAAGTCTTAATTTAATAACATCTCTATCGTCCACTACATTCACATTTTTACTGAAATATTTTCACCATTATACAAACACCCACCCACCCACACACACACAAACATCGAGAAATTTAAAGGTACTTTAAGAGACCAAAGAAATAACAAAAAAAAAAGTGAAATTCCCCAGATAACCGGTAACTGGATTTTAATTGCTTCGTCCTACATGGGAAGTCATTTAGTTTTAGATTGAGTCGTACCAGAAATCTGGCCAGGTCGAAGTGAAAAACATCATTTTAATATGTTCAGCTGTCGGCATGACGCGGGCCAGGAAGGACCAAACTTGGAAGAAAAAAAAAGGGAAGAAAAATGTTAAATTCCCCCCCCCCCAAAAATGGAAGTAAAAAAATAGATCAGGGGGGAGTTAGTGTAGCAGTCTTTTTAAAAGGACAGTTTATCTAACTCGCGCTAAAAAAGAGGGAGTTAAAATCTGTCCACCCCGCCTGGACCCACGCGTTGATCTGGCCATTCATTAAGGACAAAAAAAAAACCGGACAAAATGGGTTGGTGATGTATAGGAGAACCAGTGAGTTGTTACAGATTGTCTCTGTTCGTTGAGGAGGGGGGGGGAGGGGTGGGGTTGGTTCAAAGACAGTTTCTAGAAATTAACGCAAATGTCTAAGGAATGTTGGTTAAAGGCCGGGAATTCCATATTCGTTAAGGGGGAGACAAAAACAAAAAAAGTGTTGTTTTTATGATTGTCACCCCTTTGTTTTTATTTCTGCCCATCACATTGGCCTGGGGTCATTTCGTACTGACCAATAAATTTGATAGGGGTGGGAAGAGAGAGAGAGAGAGAAAGAGAGAGAGAGAGGGCTGATGATCTCGGGTGACCCTATGGGGGATTCATGTTATCAAGCTGGTATCACCGGACAGATACTCACTGGTGACATTGCTGTGAACTTTAACAATGTGTTGTAGGTGACGGGTTTGAAAACCACTTGACGTCTGTTACACTTGGGTGATATTTAGAAAAGGACCATACCTGCCATTCGCTGGCCACCCCCCCCCTTTTTTGTTCAAGATATTTCATCCCTTGTTCAAGATATTTCTTCCAGTGTTCAAGATATTTCATCCATTGTTCAAGATATTTCATCCATTGTTCAAAACACTTCATCTATTGTTCAAGACATTTCATCCATTGTTCAAGATATTTCATCCATTGTTCAAGACATTTCATCCATTGTTCAAAACACTTCATCTATTGTTCAAGAAATTATTGTGGACATATTTGCTGATTTAGAACCGTTTTTGAAACAAAGTCAGGTTGGCTCAGCCATTTTATACTAGTCAGGTTGGCTCAGCCATGGTTAAACTAAGGCTCGCGGGCCGAGTGCGACCGTGGCTGACTTGATGTGGCCCACTCATTCAAGTTTGATTACTTTTTTTTTTTAATGTTTTTATATTTAAAACTCCATCACACACTTGTTCTAGAAACAGTCATTCTATCTCATCTGGTCCGGTCATAGTATCATATGTATAAGCCCAGTGCGGCCAGATATTCAAAAAGTTTAGTTAAAAGTGGTTAATTCAACTTAAATGACTTAAGTGCCATAGATAATTACTTTTTTTAACGTAACGTATTTATTTACAGCTGCAACCTGTAAAACATTTGCATAGAGTTATGTTCCCTTAGGTTTAATCAGTAGGCTAGGTTATTTTTTGGTTTCGGGCAGATCCGATTTTTTAATGATTTTTATTACTATCGTTTACGTTTGACGATTTTTAAACTGGAATACTGTTGTATTAATTCTTTACTTTCGATTTAACACAGAACCCACACCGCTGTTATTTATACAGAAGATTATTGTCATAAAGTACATCATTACTTAACATAAATAAATTAATTAAAAAAATTATGCTAGATTATTCCATACTACATTTTCTTTTTTTTTAAATTGCAATACCACAAAATATTAATTATACAGGAAGCGCATCACTATTTAAAAAGTCTAAATAAAATGAAGAAAACAGTGCCGCCATTTATGTTATTTTCCCTTTGACAGTGTAGCACATACATTATGATACACAATAAAATAATTCACAATATGGCGGCTTTCGGGAAAACCAATTTTTAAAATGACGACGCGCATTCAGCATAATTTATATTTTTGTGGGGGCTAAACCTTATTTCTTGAAATGGAAATAACAAAAAGCAAACATAACATAATTGTCCAATCAGACCACGCCTACTACAATTAAAACCAAAATGCTACGATAATGCAGACGATAGTCAAAAACATCAATAAAACTAATGGATGCTCAACTAAAATCGCTGAACAAAAAGCCAGGCGTTACTCAGGATACAAAAATAGCAATTAATCACTTTCTCCCATCTTTAGAACATAAATTGACTTCCATTAAAAAAAAATTTCAGGACAGTTCGATATACTAGCAATCTAACGAAACAAAAATACAAAATAGAATATATAGAATATACTTCTTCTAGAAAAGCTTGAAGAACAACTGAACGCAGAAAGTATGAAATTTTACTGAAAGAACATTGGACTCACAAATTATGACATTTGCTGAAAGAACACTGAACGCAGAAATGACATTTACTGAAAGAACATTGAACGCAGAAATTATGACATTTACTGAAAGAACATTGAACGCAGAAATTATGACATTTACTGAAAATACATTGAACGCAGAAATTATAACATTAACTAAAAGATTATTAAACACACAAATTATGACATTTATACACAAATTATGACATTTACTGAAAATAGATTGAACGCAGAAATTATAACATTAACTAAAAGATCATTAAATACACAAATTATGACATTAACTAAAAGATCATTAAACACACAAATTATGACATTAACTAAAATATCATTAAACACACAAGTTATGACATTAACTAAAAGATCATTAAACACGCAAATTGTGACATTAACTAAAAGATCATTAAACACACAAATTATGACATTAACTAAAAGTTCATTAAACACACAAATTATGACATTAACTAAAAGATCATTGAACGCAGAAATTATAACATTAACTAAAAGATCATTAAACACACAAATTATGACATTAAGCTTCCAACAAAAAAGATATGAAAAGAATCAAACAAAGAATGAACTGTGTAAGAGGAGCGTCTGTTTGTCTGTCAGTCTGTCTGTCTGTCTGTCTCTCTATGGATCTATTTTATAATATTTATTTGGACTTGATACTTGCATGTCTTTAGAACTTCACGTCTATCATGACCCCCTTCTCCCCCCCCACGCCACTTCCCCTCCTTTCCAGACCACATCACCCGGGGGGACCGATCATTGCATGCGGTGTCTTGTGCACAGCATGACCCTGTCCGCCTCACTGCACGGTCATCAAACATTCATAAAAGTGACGTGCGTGAGGCTAAGTCGTTCACCTAACCCTAACCCCTTTCACTCATCGTTCAACCTGCTCCTATGATGCAGCCTGCTCCAATGATGCTCTCTCACACAGCCTTATCCAAAGAAAATATATTGTATAAATTAAAAAAGAAATATTTTTTTGTTCGAGGCTCAGTTCTTCTCCTCCTCTGTATGTCTGTCAGTTGTGATATTTAGTGCAGACGTGGATTATTAAAAAAAAACACCCATCAAACAAACAATAGCCCGCGGGTCACGTCCGTCCAATCAGGCTGCCCTACAAAGTCAATGGCATTTACATTAATTTATTAATTTACAATATATATATATATATATATATATATATATATATATATATATATATATATATATATATATATATATAGTTGCAAGTACCCGGCTTTCCCCGGGTTTAAAATAAGGTTTTCTGTTTACCTTCTGTTTTCTCCCTACCCCTTCTCTCCCTTCCTCTCTCTCCCTCCCTCCCTCTCTCTCCCTTTCCCTTCCTCCCTTTCCTCCCTCCCCCTCCTTCTCCTTCCCTCTCCCTCGGTCTCTCTCCCATCTCTCTCCCTCCCACCCTCCCTCTCCCATCTCCCCCTCTCCCCTTCGTTCTCTCCCCCCGTCCATCCCCCCCTCCCTCCCTCTCTCCCCTTCCTCCTTCCCTCTCTCCCTCCCTGCCCCCTCTCTTTTTATCTCTTCCTCCTATTTCTCTCATCCTCTCCCTCTTCACCTCTCTCCCTCTTCCTCCCTCCCTCATTCCCTCTCTCCCTCCCTGCCCCCTCACTCTTTATCTCTCTCTCCTCCCTCTCTCCCACCCTCTCTCTCTCCCTCCCTCCCCCCTCTCTCCCTCCCTACCCCCTCCCTCTCTCCCACCCTCTCTCCCTCCTTTCTCCCTCCCTCCCCTTTCCACCTCTCTCCCCCTCCTCTCTCCCCTTCCTCCTCCCTCATTCCCTCTCTCTCCCTCCCTGCCCCCCGTTATTTATCGATTTGGTGAACTTTCAGCATTTAGGTATTGCGTTAAAAATTTTAATCGCAAATTTTTTTTGACGCGTTAATTGCAAATTAACGCAGTTTAATTAGCAGCCCTAATATATATATATATATATATACTTATTATTATGGCTTCACACTTCTTCTAAAATCCTTCTTCATTCCTTTACCTTCCTCAAACTGTACAAATCAGAGAGCATGAAAAAACATCAACAATTCTTTGCATCACAAAGGCACAATACAGCACCAGCGCGCAAGTTCTATTCGATCATCGGGAAATGACTTCACAGAGGAATTTTATTTATGGCGCCGTCGAGATTACTTTAATATAGTAAAATACTAAAATAATAAAAAAATTAATTACAATTAAACTACCCATCGAGATGAAACGAAACCTGTCCTATAACCTTCCCCATGTAATTATGTGTATGTGTAACAAATTTCACGTTATTTGTTTGTCTGGATCTTGAGTTATAAGGGAACAGACAGACAGACAGATAGACAGACAGACAACGAATGCGTCTTATAAGTATATATATATATATATATATATATATATATATATATATATATATATATATATATATATATATATACACACATACACTTTTTTGTTTTTGATGTTTTGAACTTCAAAGTGAACACAATATCAGAGCTAAGTATATCGCGTGCACCCAGGAGTGAGCTGCTTGTGTTAACTCTTCCTGATTAAATAAAATCAACATGTAGTATTTATAGACGACTCTCGTTATTTTCTTGCAATTGTTAAAAAAAAATAATTAGTAAATAACCAGGGAGGGGGGTGGTGGAAGGGTGTTACAAACAAAAATATATAAAATTAATAATGATAAAATATAATATTTTTATGTTTTAATTTATCATTGAATGAGGACAAAAAATCCTGACATCCTTTTAAACATATTTCTTCAAAAAACTTCAAAAGAGACAGGCTAAAAATAACTTTTTTTTTCCATAACTAGCTGGTCGCTAATGTAAATGAACGGAAAAACCCAGAAGCCGGTTGGAAAAACCCAGAAGCTTGTGTGCTAAAATTAACATGTACCGCTGGATGGTAACATCGCTGACCTAAATGGATCTCTCCGGGGCGTTGAGCTGTAAGACTCCCCACAACGCCAGGGCCGGAGTCATTTTAATCTAAACTTATTGACCGGCGCCCGCCCCTCCCCCCTCCCCCCCACCACCCAACCCCCCCTCGTCGCTGGGGGAGCCTGGGACTGATCTGTTTAATTTTGTCAACCCTGTAATTGCCCCTTCCCCAGTTCATCTCAAGTTTAACTACATCATAACCCCTGCGTCCCGCCTCCCTCCACAGACCTTCCCCCCCTACCCAGAATGAATTAACTAATTCCCCCCTCCCCCTCCTTTCCTTGGCCTAGTCTGACCAAATGACCAACGGTAAGAGATTTGTTAGAATGACCACTAAACTCATACTCTCTCACTCCAGTCCCAATACACCAGTCAAAACACACCAGTCAAAACACAATAGTCATGACACACCAGTCAAGACACACCAGTCAAAACACACCAGTCAAAGCACATCATTCTAGAAACATCAGTCTAAACACACTGTCCTTAAATACTGTCACAATACACCTGTCAAAACACACCAGTCAAAACACACCATTTAAGACACACCAATCAAAACACACTAGTCAAAATACACCAGTCAAAACACACCAGTCAAAACACGCCAGCTGTGACACACCAATCAAAACACACTAGTTAAAATACACCAGTCACAATACACCAGTCAAAACACACCAGTCAAGACACACCAGTCAAACCACATCATTCTAGAAACATCAGTCTAAACACACTGTATTTAAATACAGTCACAACACACCATTCTAGACACACCAGTAAAACAACAACAATACATTATACTGTCACAATGTGAATATGGACTACAACCGCAGTCAAGCCTGCACTAAGGCAAACAAAACAAAACAACAACAATACATTATACTGTCACAATGTGAATATGGACTACAACCTCAGTCAAGCATGCACTAAGGTAAACAAAACAAACAAACACACACATGAAAGTGGGACGGGTGGTCGTGAGGTGTAGAGCACTCGACCGTCGACCGGAAAGTCCTGGGTTCGAACCTCTTTGAGAACCTTGGGGTTTATTCAGGTCATGGTGTAAGTCCCCTAGTCCACCCAGCTCTAATGTGTACCTGACTTTAAGTTGGGGAAGTAAAGGCGGCTGGGTGTAGTGCTAACCAAACAATTCCTTTATACAGATGAAACAGATGAATTCTACACTTCATCAGCCCCAATGAGCACTCAGGGGAACTTTTTGCACAAATGAAAAACACTTATAACAAACAATCACTGTCATAAACAGAAACTATGACAAACATTTAAAAAAAGTTGCGGTAATGATATACACGCAAATAAAAAAAAGGAAATGATATTACTATAACACTGTCAAAAAAACACATGAAAAATGGAATCATACATGCAATCAATACTGTTAACAAACAAACATACAAACACCTATAGACAATCTCATGCTAAAAGAAAAACAAACACACACACACACACACAGGCGAATACACGACATTAACGAACATATACATACAAACACAGCCCCAAACTTAAACACACTACTTTGTCACAAATACACATAACAAAGACATACGCTAATACAACACTACCACAACCATACGCACACTAAACAAAATGCCAAACTGTCTCAAACACGCAGCCACATGAATCGTTCATATAAAAATCTGTACATAAAAAAAGGCTATACGTAAAATGTATATATAAAAACATATGTCTGGCTGTCAAAGTTTATTCTCATGTAACGGACGAAAGATTAGGGAAGTGGTCTACAGAAAACTAAGTAACTTAAAAGCGTTTTTAAGCTCTGTTATTGTGGCCAGGATTTTTTCGGATAAGTTCCAGAATTAGCTCTTTCCAAAAAAATATTTGCTTTTGTTTTTATTACACTTAAAAATCAAAGATTGTTTTTAAAAATTATAAGCAAATTCTCTGAACTCAAACTGCAAGCTTAATGTTGGGTACAAATCCTTCCGGGCCCAATATGAGATCCATATCAAAATTTTATGACATCGTTAACAATAAATATAATTTTTTTTCTGTAAAGTAATTTGTATAAAACAATGAATATAAAACTGATTTCTCTAAAGTAATTTCTATAAACAATGAATATAAAATTGATTTCTCTAAAGTAATTTCTATAAACAATGTATATAAAATTGATTTCTGTAAAGTAATTTCTATAAACAATAAATAAACAATTTATTTCTGTATAGTAATTTCTTTCAAAACGAAAATAAGATATAATAATTTGAGCATTTTATGTAATAGTAGTTTCATCCCAATTGCTGCAGCTAAAGAAAAGAGTTACGCACAGAAAACACTTTCAGACAGGAGTGCCAAAATACGCTCACAAACTTTGCGAGTATACTGCTGTCAAGCATGGGCGTCGCTAGGAATTTTCAGAGGGGGCAAAAGTTTCACCAGAGGGGGGCAAATAACAACTTTATGACATTATTTTTAAATGTAAGGGGGAAGTAAATGCCCCCTGTTATTATGACATTTTTCAAAATGTGAGGGGGAGCAAATGCGCTTCCTTGCCCCATGAATACGCCCATGCTGTCAAGTATTTAAATGCACCTTACTTTGTTTCACTGTTTACACATTTACCCAATGTCTCTCTAATGCCTTCTTCAAAACCGTTAACCAACACCCATCCCCCCCCCTCCTCTGCCCCATTTTTAGTTTCTGCGAAGATTAAGGTTCATGCTTACGATTGATGTTGCAGCAAAGCTTGGGCCTGATTTAGAGGGTCGATCAGATTTGAACTCAAGACTTTCACAAGGCAGACGGGGAATCGAACCCGCGACGGTCATAACAGTGGTTGGTGATATGGTCATAACGCAATCGTTGTTGAAGATTACACGTTGGTACCTGAGAAGTCTCACTTATCAGTGACACATCACCTATCAATCAATACATATCTGTCTCGCTACATACTCTCTCTCTCTCTCTCTCTCTCTCTCTCTCTCTCTCTCTCACTCACTCACTCTCTCACACACAGGCTCGACAAACCTAATGGACTTCAGATGACTTTTTTGCATTAATTTACAAATTAATATCAGATATAGGACTAAGTAATCGAAGTCATCTCTCTGTCATACTCTCTCTCTCTCTCTCTCTCTCTCTCTCTCTATCCTTCTGAATCTCGTACTGTCTTTTAGTCTTATCTTTCAATTTAATCAACCAAAAAGATCTCTGGAAATTCTGTCTTATACATACTTAAAATCTTTTCTGGAAAAATAAAACAACAGAAATATGCTAATTTTTTAACTTTTATCGAAGAACGGAATCATTTCGTATTTCGATATATCATTTCGTATTTTGATGTATCGTTTCGTATTTTTATGTATCATTTCGTATTTTGATGTATCATTTTGTATTTTGATGTATCATTTCGTATTTCGATGTATCATTTCGTATTTCGATATATCATTTCGTATTTTGATGTATCGTTTCGTATTTTGATGTATCATTTCGTATTTTGATGTATCATTTCGTATTTTGAAGTATCATTTCGTATTTCGATGTATCATTTCGTATTTCGATGTATCATTTCGTATTTTGATGTATCATTTTATATTTTGATGTATCATTTTGTATTTTGATGTATCATTTCGTACTTTGATGTATCATTTCGTATTTTGATGTATCATTTCGTATTTTGATGTATTATTTCGTACTTTGATGTATCATTTCGTATTTTGATGTATCATTTCGTATTTTGATGTATCATTTTGTATTTTGATGTATCATTTCGTATTTTGATGTATCATTTCGTATTTCGATAAGATTTGTTATAATGTCAGTTGCTTATAATGAACAGGATCAATGGCTGTTTTCAAATAATCATTAAGGAAATTAACATGCCCATTAATTTCGTACAAGTAAATAGAATACAATCTCGGATTCATTTCAAAGAAAACTAAGACGAGACGTTCAGTGGTTCTGAAGCTGTCTTAAGCTATCACCCCCCTTAATCTCCTATTTTGATTATTTAAAGCTCGGATACCAGGGGCCGGCTGCACTATTGTCGAAGCCCAATCAGTTTTAAGCTTTGGTGAGTAAAGCCGCATTAACCCCCGTCACACGCAGGCCTATCCTCATCATTCCCGCCCTCCCAGCACCACCTCACGTTCATCCTCCGCGACCTCAACAAAAACGGTTTGAAAATAAAAAAGAGAGAAAGGCCGGTTCTAGAATCGCAGGGCTAATGAGGGGACAATGAAGGGAGATAATCGCCGAGTGATAGATGGATGGCTTCTGACGCCTCGACCAATTTTCTCTTCCAGAGTTATTTGTTGAATGGATCCCACCTTCAAAGCTTGGGGCTAGTAAATGAAGAATTATCTTCCCTTGATGCCTGCCTCTGTAAGGGGGAAATGGAGAGAGAGCGAGACAGAGAGAGCGAGACAGAGAGAGAGAGAGAGAGAGAGAGAGAGAGAGAGAGAGAGAGAGAGAACGGTGTTGGAGGGAATGAGACAGATATAACTAAAATAAATAGAGATGGATAGATAGAGAGAAAAGATATTTAGAGAAGGAGGGGGTAATAGAAAAGATGAATGAAAGAGAAGAAAAGCGAAATAAACAAATAGATGAATAGAGGCGGAGACTGAATGAAGGCCATTAGACTTTTTTTTTAAAAAAAGGTATTCTTTTTTTAAATAGCCCAAACTACCCTCTCTCTCTCTCCCCCCCATACCCCACCCATCATTTCTAAAACTCTCAAAACGCCACTGGGTAGTGAAAGATGTGAGAAGGGTGGGATTGATGGAAATGGAAAGAGAAGGTTTGTGTAGGGAGAAAATGTTGGCACCAGTTGTCTGTATGCGATGCACTCGTGCGCAGAATAATACATTAACACAAACATTTTGTAGTTGAGAGTATTTTTAATGACGTCATTAGTCACGTTTCGGGTTTAAAAAAAAAAACAAACAAAAACCTAACTTTATGAGATTAAAAAAAAAACACACACAAAACAAAATAAACAAAAAAAAAAAAACAGCTAGGGTAGAGAGTTGCATGATGACCTGTTTCCTGATCAACTGTATCGTCTGTTTAGATTGGGATGATGGGGGGGGGGTGAAGGGCGGGGCGGGTACGGTGACGGGAAAAGAATACGTTTAAAAAAAGAAATTCAAAAAGTGAAGTGTTCTTTCATACTCTGACGATGAATCTGATTAAGCGGTTGTTGAGTAGAGAGACTAGCAAATTTTTAAATTTTTGTGGTCCCCTTAAATTATAAAATATTGACGCTGCACTTGTATGGACTAAAACCGTTAATGGAGTGATAGAGATCCCCTCTCCCTCTCCACTCCTACCGTCCACAGGTCCCCCCCCCGCCCCCCGCTCCCATACACACAAAGCCAATCATCCATAATGTGAGACTAGCTCATGATATCATACAAGGTCAAACAAAAAAAAAAGGAAATTGACCAATTCGCGAACCGCGTAATACCTGCTTTTATTTACATTTGCACCCGGTGAAAAAAAATTCCGGAAACATTATACAAGCAAACCAGTTTTTTTTTAAATCATCTGGGTTTTTTTTTTTGTTGTTTGGGTCACCATCGATTAAAGGATCTAAATTTTTTTTTTTTTTGATATTCAGTTGAAGTATTTGAAATGGGGTTGTCACGTGTCTGTATGGCTGTGCGCGCATGTGTGGGAGGAGGGTGTGGAATTCGAATTCTGAAAGAGTTAGTAAATAATAAAACCTTTAAAATAAAAACTAAATTAAAATGGAATCAAATCGGAAGACAATTTATTTCCTTACAGAAAAAAATAACCAAAGTAGTACCGATCAATGTTATTGTATACAAAACAAAAAAAAATAGTTTCAATTAGGGGCTGTCCATTATTTATGTCAAAAATTTTTTGGCGATTTTTACCTCCACCCCCCCCCCCTTGTCAACAACTTGTCAAACTTCCAGAGACCCCCCCCTCCCCCTATAAAATTACGTCAACATTTGATTACCCCCCCCTAAAAAAGGTGGCTTCCAAAATGTTTATGTGGCAAAATTAAGTAGGGATATAGTTAGTTTAATTAAAATACTGAATGTTAAGCGAGTGTGCATAACACAGGACTACAAACGCTGCTTAATTTTCCTTTATTTAAGTAATTATATTAAATTTAAAAAAAAGTAACATTGTTGACGTCAACTTTTCTGACCTCCCCCCTCTCCCCCTATTTTCTTGACGTAATTAATGGACAGCCCCTTATGTTTAAAAAAAAAAACATTTTGAGAATCCCTGATAATTCTATTTTTAGATGTCACATGACCAGTCGAGGGATCAGAATATTTCTATTTTTAGATGTCACATGACCAGTCGAGGGTCAGAATTCATGTTGGCGTTTGGTATTTTTAAGTTCCCTATACTGAATAAATATTCGATACGCCTTTAAGGATAGGACGAGTCGTATTACTTTCAGCCATCTTTGGTTTGTGTGTTAATGTGTGTGTGTGTGTGTGTGTGTGTGTGTGTGTACTTCAGTGGTCATCAAACTTGGGCTACTCAAAAAAAAAACAACAAAAAAAAAAACAAAATATGGGATCCTTGCAGATTTTAATAAGGGTGCCCAGCTAAATAAATAATAATACTCCTAAACATAATTAGAATTGTGGATCCATTCAGTGGCGCAACCAGCAAAAAATGCTGGGTGGGGGGGGGGGCTCACATTATGAAAAAAGTCAGCTTGACAGTCTTTTTGTAACTTTATAACATTAATAATGTATTGATGATTTGGCCTGGAGGGGAAGGGGCTCAAGTCCCCCTAGCCCCCACCCCCTGATTGTGCCACTGGAATTCACTGGATCCGTTCTAGAGATATGATTCCTAAAATAAAAAGAAACAAAGCCCCCCCCCCCGTTAGTTTAAACCGTTTGGGGACCGCTGAACTACGTGACGGAGGTATAGGGTGTTTGGCTGATATAGCTTATTGTTTTTGTTTTCTATCACGTCATATATCATGTATTTTTTACTAATAAAGAATCACAGTCACTGGTTACATACCAACTACCTGAGGACTAGTCAATGGAGTCGATCTCTTCGTTCATTAAATTCTAGAGCTCTCCTCAATGTGTAGGTTATTTCAGATATCGATCCATCCATCCATCCATCCATCCATGTCCATCCATGCATCCCTTATTCATTCATTTATTTATCCATCCATCCATCCACCCATGTCCATCCATCCATCCATCCATTCATTCATTTATTTATCCTTCCATCCATTCATCCTTCCATCCATCCATCCATCTATCTATCTATCTATCTATCTATCTATCTATCTATCTATCTATCTATCTATCTATCTATCTATCTATCTATCTATCTATCTATCTATCTATCTATCTATCTATCTATCTATCTATCTATCTATCTATCTATCTATACATTTGCTTTTGTAAAGTGAGTGCTTTCAGGTACGGACACATTTAAAAAAAAACTAAATCTAAAACAATGAAACAATTAAATCTAAAATGATAACGGACAGATACTAAGAACACTTGTAAAACAAACAAAGCACCCACATACTGAAGTAAACAAAGACTATAAATACATCCAAAGGGAGATAACTGATGTAGGAATAGTCTGAGCTGTCATGTTTGGCCGGGGACAAAAAGCGACCTGACAATAAAAGTGTTGTGTCCCCGGGGAGGGGGGGGAGTGCTGTGGGTCACAGTACCGGTCCTGGCTGGAGCAGACGAACCCTTCGGTGGAGGAGTTCATTTCGAGACTATCCGGAAAGGATGAGTGGCAGGCCATGTCTAAGTGCCGGACTTCCAACGGCTGAGCCCTGCCTTTCCATTATCTGTCTCTATCATCCCGTAGGCAAACTCGTGTGGCCACGGGGCAAGGTTTTGTATGGTCATTAATGTCTAATTAATTTTAACGTTGGTCAGATATCTGGGTCAAACATTTTTTTTGAAAGTCCGATATCCATTAGCGGGTCGTCTGCCTGCTCTTTACCAGTTTTGCCTAGTGCGTATTATCAGAGAATTGAAATATTCCATGATATTAATACAATATATTTTTTGCCTAGAAACAGAGTACAATATATAGTACAATAGTTAGAATATAAGATAGTACAATAGTTAGTAGAATAGTTAGTACTATCTGTTTAATGTAGAACGGTTAGTACAATAGATACTACAGTAGATAGTACTAAAGTTAGTACAATATAGTTCAGTATAAATTACGATAGATAGTACAATATGTAGTACAGTTTATAGTACTATAGACAGTATAATAGATAGTACAGTACATTGTACAATATATGGTATAATAGACAGTACAGTATATAGTACGATAGATAATACAGTAGATATCACATAATATAGTACGATAGATAGTTCAGTATATAGTACAATAGTACAATACATGGGTAATGAGATTTAAGTAAAAGAGAAAGGTTTCAGTAAAGATACATATTTTTGCAGAGGGATTAGCTGAATTCTTTCTAAACAAACAGTCTATCTATCTATCTATCTATCTATCTATCTATCTATCTATCTATCTATCTATCTATCTATCTATCTATCTATCTATCTATCTATCTATCTATCTATCTATCTATCTATCTATCTATCTATCTATCTATCTATCTATCTATCTATCTATCTATCTATCTATCTATCTATCAGCTTGCCATTCTGTTTTTCGGTTTGTCTGTCAGTTGGTCTTTCTTTCATTTTGTTTATTTTTACAAAAAGCTTCAGTCAGTGCTAAGTCATTTATTTTTTTAGCAAGTTCTCTGATTAATTAATACAGATAACTGGACTCTTCACTTCACGACAGTTGATAGACAATAAAAATATGTACATAAGGCAAATAAGGTAAATAAAAAATCAAATTAGGATAGACAAAGTCGTGCGAGGTTAAGCATTCGATAGTTGACCATGTGGGTCCTAGGTTCGAACCTCAGTTGGTTTTTTTTTCAGATCCTCACAAAGTCCTCAAATCCACGGTACCTGACTTTAAGTTGTGGGGGAGTTAAGGCGGTTGGGCTTCTATGCCAACCTCACAATCGATCAACATACCGCGGCTACTGAAACATGACTTTTTACAATTCATCTCACTTTCATCATTTTCTTAAAATGAATTTCCAAAAGGTCGGATATTTTATCAGATACTAACAACACTTCCTTGTAAATGATCATGTGTTTGTTATGTGCGATCTTTACTGTGGTAAAGGCCAGGAAATATATGCAATCGATATAGCTACAGTTCTATACAGCAATGGTAAAGTTTAAAAAAAAAAACCAACACCATTATTGAGAATAAGATAAAACATTGACAAAACTTTTTATAAATCATGGAACATGCAGAATTGAACACAAAAACGAAACAATCCATCCACAGCAGCAATCTATTTATTGGGGGGGGGGGGGGGGGGAAACCTCCCTTCCTCCCCTTTCCACCTACGCCACCAAAAAAATCAGTCTGGATTTAATAACGACGTAATGACGAAGCAATGGCTCAATAACGACGCGATGGCTAAGTCTTTGGTAGGAAATGGACACAGCATTCCCATTGGTCAATACTGCAGCCTGTCACGACAGGTCGGGGTTGGGGTGGGGGTGTGGGGTGTGTGTCCGTGTGCGTGTGTGTGTGTATTTCTGTACGACCCTTGAAGCTTTAATGCCTTTTATGTGAGTTTGATTCTTTTCTATTTATACACTGGTACAGATAGAGAACATGGGGGGCTTGTTGATCTATCCTATTCCCGCCAACCCGGTATGACCTTTTTTTTTTAAACATATGTGGCGGGTTGGGTTAGGGGGGGGTGAGTGGTCAGGTCTTAGATGGAGCGGGGAGCCGCCCCCTCACCACACCCACCCCATTGAAAATCACAACATCTCTCATTTTATTTTTTCTTGATTAGTGTTTTTTTTTTAATTTTTGAGTGGATGGACTGAAAGATGAAATGTAACGACTGAAAGTGGGAAAGGGGTGGTGGTGGTGGAAGAAGTGAAGTGGTGCGGGCGAAAGTGAGGTGGTGCTGATGGAAGGGGGCGTGGATTTGATCACATGCCTAGTGCTCACCTTCGGGGGAAAAAAAAGGTGTGGGGGGGGGAGATGGAGGAAAGAACATGGAAACAAAATAAATAGATCAATAAAATACACGTATAAAAGGCCTGGATCGTGCCAATAAACGGTTTCACGTGTTTTTATGTCTATCTCCACAATACCCCTCCCCTTTTCACATATTTCTTTTAGCTGATGTAAATTGCATCCTCATTTAGACCCGTGACCTGCGCGTTCTCAAAATTTAACGTTTGGCGTTGATGACATAGCTTATCAATTCGGACTCTCGTACAGTGCGGATTGTAAATAGTGACAATATTGATACCATTGTTTGAGTTATCAGAGAGTGAATAGACGTGAGTGAATTGTGGTAGCTGACAAACAAACACGCTCACACACACACACATATAAACTCATACAGAACACATACAAACGCATACAAGCACATACGGACCGAAACACATAATAGCATACAAACACACACACACAAACAAAATCATACAAACACAAACAAACGCATAAAAACGCAAACAAACGCATAAAAACGCAAACAAACGCATACAAACGAAAACAAAAGAATACTTAGAGACTTGGGTAAAAAATGTACAATAGTTCGGTAAGTGGTCCTTACGTAATGTACAATAGTTCGGTAAGTGGTCCTTACGTAATGTACAATAGTTCGGTAAGTGGTCCTTACGTAATGTACAATAGTTCGGTAAGTGGTCCTTACGTCATCATTGGTTGATGGTTTTGTTCATTAGACACTTTGCCATACACACAAATTCAAATGGCTCATACATGTTCAAAGTAGATTTAATATTTAATTTTGGTTGTCAACAAAAAAAATCATCAGTCGTTAATGTAAAAAAAAAGGATAGTGGCTTTTTATTTACTTGCAGTGGCGTAACTATCGTTAATTGAGCCCCCGAGGCGTAATCTAAAAATGCCACTACATTCCCGTAGCAACAATTACCAAAGTGATGGAAAAAGTCACCCCCCCCAACTGGTAGTGAAATAAGTGAAGCCCGGGGCGGTCCGCCCGCTAAGCACCTCCGAAGCTACGCCAATGTTTACTTCAGTTTATAGCATACAGTGTATGAAAAAAAAAACAATTTTTTTTCAAAAAGTCAATTTTTTATGAACATTTACATAATTCAAACAAAACACTTCTCCGCACTTGCTCAACCAAACTTTATTTTATATAAAAACCAAACAAACAAACGTTATTATCATTCCATTAATCGGTAACCAAATTAAATTAACTTCTCCGACCAAAAGACAATCTGGCAACAAAGAATTTTGGCCAACATTGCGTGTTTTCCAGCTGAACGTTTTTCTCCAACACGTCGATGGACGTCAAATGGAATGTAACGAACTGAGCTAACGCCCCTTTTACTCGGCGCCATGTTACAGATGTTGTCCATGGCGCCCATTTCCTTCATTTTTTGTTTGCTTCCCGCGGGGACACACGCTTTTTTTTTTTTTTTAACTTTTCCCAATGTTACGGAAATGATGTTATTCCAGTGTTGACCTAGATCTGGCTGACAGTGCAATGGAGTGACTTTCACTTTACGTGAACTCTTTGGTGTCTGAAGTACTATCTATCTATCTATCTATCTATCTATCTATCTATCTATCTATCTATCTATCTATCTATCTATCTATCTATCTATCTATCTATCTATCTATCTATCTATCTATCTATCTATCTATCTATCCATCTATCCATCCATCCATCTATCTATCTATCTATCTATCTATCTATCTATCTATCTATCTATCTATCTATCTATCTATCTATCTATCTATCTATCTATCTATCTATCTATCTATCTATCTATCTATCTATCTATCTATCTATCTATCTATCCATCCATCCATCCATCTATCTATCTATCTATCTATCTATCTATCTATCTATCTATCTATCTATCTATCTATCTATCTATCTATCTATCTATCTATCTATCTATCTATCTGTTAGTCTGTATCTCTTTCTCTGTATTAACATTCAAACCGTTTAATAACAAGACAATGAGGTATCGGAAATATAAAGGGAACTTTTTACTTGGACCTGAAACATTCCTTTGGTCCACAATGCCCGAGATCTTGTAGGTCGACTGTCGAGTAAACTAAGACTGTGACGCCATGGACTCACACCAGAACCCGAGAGTCACAAGAACTACTTTCATATCTTCACCTAACTTTCTCCTGTTGATTAGTAACAAACAATTCTTTTTCTTCTCTAGAGTTTTGCAAGCAAGGCGGTGGGTGTGTGGGGTTTTTTTTCCCAACGCATGAACGGTGTGATCAGGCAATATGGGAAAAGGAAGGGATATTAGCGGAGTAATATCATTTGGCTCATTACTAGCCACTGCTTGCGAAGATGGGGTAGGAGAAACTGATTGTGCGTGCGTGTGGGGTAAGGGGTGTGTGTGTGTGTGGGGGGGGTGTCTTCTCTTGATTAAATGCCTGCGAAAATTGAGATTTCATATGGATGTGAGGTGGCACTGGAGAATCGTTCGCCGAGCTCAGAATTTCAATGGGATGAAGTTCTATCATACGATCACGCAGGGAATAAGAACGAGGCCGTGCTCACGCAGGGAATAAGAACGAGGCATTCATGACGCAGGAAATACGTACGAGTCTGTCATGACGCAGGGAATACGAACGCGTTGAGGTTGTTATGACGCAGGTAATAAGAACGAGGCTGTATGACGGAGGGAATAAGAACGAGGCTGTCATGACGCAGGGAAAAGAACGAGGCTGTCATGACGCAGGGAATACGTACTAGTCTGTCATGACGCAGGAAATACGAACGAGTCTGTCACGACGCAGGGAATACCTACAAAGGCTGTCGGGACGCAGGGAATACGTACAAGGTTGTCGGGACGCAGGGAATACGAATGTGTCGAGGCTGTCATGACGCAGGGAATATGAACGAGGCTGTCATACGACCAGATTGCTACGTAAGCCAAATATAGAATGTGTCCGGTAATGGCTTAAAAGCTGGTTGTGCTGGCAAATCTGCCAGGTGCCAGAGTTCAAATCTCGTGGTCGTCACCTTTGATGTACACACTCAATATCAACCAGCATTGTTTCTTTATTTTCTTTGCAACACAATTCCACCATCCGTTTGCTAACACAGTACAACAGAACACACACACACACACGTTTCTTCTTGTGTCACAATATACACGCTATGCTGCGCACGTTAATGTAAATGTGCACAAAGTCTTTACGCACTGCAGCGTTTTGTCTAACTTATGTCTACGCTCCTGGGTGATTTGTGTCAGTTTAGGCCCCGGGTGCAGAACACAATATTTGGGCCCTTTAGAAAAAAGACACATATCAAGGGCTGTCCATTTGGACACAGCGGGATCTCTAAATAGTCCAAAGTTTATTATTATATTTTTTTTGGCACACACGAAAATATTGATTTCATTTTTTCAATCAATTTTGTCACTTTGACGAAAAATATTTTCCCCCACCCCCTGGACTATACTCATTGTGTAGTTTTTTTTTAAGATCTGCTTCGATTTTCTCGACTTTTTAAATTTTTGTATAAATTTTCTAGGAATGTAGGTCGAACGAATATCTTAAGCTGGAAAAAAAAAGATTGAGGCCTTCGCTTTCGATATCATCGCGTGACGTGTTCAAGGGGCCATAATTTTATAGACAAATTGTATCTTTGGGTTAGTTTCTTTATTCTACAAATGATGTCCCTTTAACAACGAAATGACACCCCCACCCATACCCCTACCCCCGGGCATGGAATTGAATCAGCGTCGCGTTGTCGAAAAAAGTATTAACATGCAATTCTGACCAGAAAGAGAGAGGGAGATACACACACACACACACACACACACACACACACAGAGAGAGAGAGAGAGAGAGATACAGAGAGAGAGATACAGAGATACAGAGAAAGAGAGAGAGATAGAGAGATAGTGTGTGTGTGTGTGTGTGTGTGAGAGAGAGAGAGAGAGAGAGAGAGAGAGAAATGAGGTTAAAGAACAGAGACAATATGCTGTTAGTTCATAGTATGTGAAGACAGAAGTGGGGGAAGGTGTGTAGTGTGTGTGTTTGTGTGTGGGATGTGTGTGGGGTGCACGACCTCTTTCTGAAATCGAGGAATTCGCTTAAAGCCTCTGCTACGGCGACACGTTCTAAGTTGTTATTCCAGCTATTCACGTTGACAAAGTCACACAGGGAAGTAGGCGGGGCAACGGCATGAGATCACTTCCTGTCCCCCAAGACAATGAGATCTTTACGGCTATCAAGATCTCCGATGTGAGTGAGCGCTTAGGACTAAACACACGCGTGAGCGCTCCAGAAGTTGTTTTTTTTTTGACGGGGTGGGGGGTGGGGGTGAGGGGGAGAGTACAGTTAAGGTTGGCTGTTGGCGTGTACTGTTTATGATGTCTGGTGGGCTGAGGCAGCAGGTGGTCCAGAGGCGCGAATCTTAAAATTGAGTGACTTAGTTTTGGGATGAGGGGGATTCTATCTATCTATCTATCTATCTATCTATCTATCTATCTATCTATCTATCTATCTATCTATCTATCTATCTATCTATCTATCTATCTATCTATCTATCTATCTATCTATCTATCTATCTATCTATCTATCTATCTTCTATCTATCTATCCTATCTATCTATCTATTTGTCCAAGCCTACCCTGCATGTTAAAATCCCTGCCAGCTATATCACCCAACCATGAGTTCCATGAGATACACATCGTGCTGGTCGGAAAATCATCAAGAAATCCGCCTAAAACCAGCCGGATAAGTAAAAAAAATTTTTCGGAGGGGGGAAGGGGGACGGTCATAATTTGAAAAAGGTGTTAAAAAAGCAGGGGACGGTCAAAGCAAAGTGTATGTTTGTACTGTTGACGTCTGGACATTTTTAAATTAATGCACTTTATTTGAATTCACATAATTTAAAAAAAAAGCAAAGTTAAGAACCGCCCAAACAGCCCAAATTTTCGGTGGATGATCCGCCAAACGTCTCTCCTCCCTCCTCCTCTATACGAACCCCTGTCTATTTGTATGTAAATGTAGCTCTTTTTCTCTGTATACTAGAAATCTTTTTACAAAATTTATGACCCTTTTAATTCACCATCCTTTTACAGTCATTTTTTTTTTCTTTAAAATATTGTTTTGTGTCTGATCTGATTCCATGTTTTTTTGTCCCTGCTATAAATAAAACGAAATTATCTTCAATTTACATCTTCTTTTAAATATAAGATGAGAAAACCGTTTTCAAGTTTTTTATCATTATTATAGGCTAATTCTTTCTGCGCATGCAAGAAGATTTATATATAGGTTTAACGCTAGATTTAATCTTTTCTAAACAAAATTGATATCACAAAATATCTTTTCCAGCATCGTATCGCCTTATATAACTTAACCCAGATATTTAACACTAGAATCGACTTACACTCAATAAATACAAATAAAGAATTTTTTTTAGAAGATTCAAATATCTCTAATTTCTACTCAGCTGGAAACTAGAGCTAAGATATAAAAAAAAAATATATCATATTTATGGCACTGATCCAACGCAATGGTTATTCCAACTATTTATTTTCTTTGGTTTGTCGCAGTTACGGTGTGCAACTTATAATTAAAACGGTATGGCGTTGCATTTTTCATTTCGTTGAGTATTTGGCAGTTCTTTTCAGAGTTGCAAGGGTGGGGGGGGGGGAAAGAATCGATTATCATTGACGTAACCGAGTATCATGGTGGTGAGATTCGTACGTATTCGAGTTTAAGTTATACATAGCACCGTTTAAATTGAGAACTTCCGGATCGAGCTCAGTTTGGATGCTATATTATAATAATGATTTCTTTTTGTAGGGAAAAAAGTGTTTTGTGTGTGAGCATGTGTGTGTGTGATGTACATGAGTGAGCATGTCTGTGTGTGTGTGTGTGATGTGAATGAGTGAGCATGTGTGTGTGTGTGTGATGTGAATGAGTGAGCATGTGTGTGTGTGTGATGTGAATGAGTGAGCATGTGTGTGTGTGTGTGATTTGAATGAGTGAGAATGTGTGTGTGTGTGTGTGTGATGTGAATGAGTGAGCATGTGTGTGTGTGTGATGTGAATGAGTGAGCATGTGTGTGTGTGTGATGTGAATGAGTGAGCATGTGTGTGTGTGATGTGAATGAGTGAGCATGTGTGTGTGTGATGTGAATGAGTGACCATGTGTGTGTGTGTGATATCAATGAGTGACCATGTGTGTGTGTGTGATGTGAATGAGTGAGCATATGTGTGTATGTGATGTGAATGAGTGACCATGTGTGTGATGTGAATGAGTGAGCTTGTGTATGTGTGATGTGAATGAGTGAGCATGTGTGTGTGTGTGATGTGAATAAGTGAGCATGTGTGTGTGTGTGTTATGTGAATGAGTGAGCATGTGTGTGTGATGTGAATGAGTGAGCACTCCAGTACAATGTGTGTGTGTGTGTGATGTGAATGAGTGAGCATGTGTGTGTGTTTGTAATGTAAATTAGTGAGTATGTGTTTGTGTGTAAAAAACCGTTCAATTTCTTGCTCACTTGACATTCATACTTAATATACCTTTTTCTTTTACGGAATAATTGACGCGTAATTTAGATGACGAAATCTCCAGTGATTTAAGAAAAAAAAACACTTATTTTAAGCCAGTTTGAACGCTTTAAGAATTCTAACTACACACACACACACACACACAGGCACACACACCACAAAATCACATACACACTCATAGAAATATACATACGCACAAACGAAAATCCACACACACACACAATACACACACAATACACACACACACACACACACACACACACACACACACACAAACACACACACACAAATACACTTTCAAAGAAATATACATACACACAAAGAATTATCCACACACGCACACACACACACACACAATACACACACAAACATACACACACACAAATACACACAATCACAAATACACACACAAACACACAAACACACACACTCTCCACACCTTGAAATATTTACCTTAGGAAAAAAAAAAGATAAATCAGAGGGTCAACAGGAATTGATTCTAAAAAAAGGAGGGGGGGGGGGGGTCTGTAATTAACAAAGATTGAGGACCATCTCTATTAATACGAGGCCACACCCCCTTCCCTCCCAGAGCCCTTCCCCCCCCCCCAAAAAAAAATTAAACTAAATAAATAAACACACACACACTGGATTCAGATAATGGAATATAAGCTTTTTAAAACCACAACGTTAGTTACATTTTTGGGTGCCCTAGGGAATACTAAACTTTGGGGGCGGGCGGGGGGGGTTGGCCTAGGGTGAATTGACATGAAGAAGCCCTTGTCCAAGGTACACTTAAGAAGGGGGGGGGGAAGGAAGAAGGGGCTTAGATAATAGTCCTTCTAGCCATTGGTGGTATATCTTTTTTGGTTTGTGTATGTCTCGAGTAGAATGAACTGACCGCCTGACACACATGGCTATGGTGAAGTGTGGACCAGATGAGACCGGAGTTGTGTCCACTTGCCGAGGCCGCCGCTCATCAACACTGCGTCACAATATTTTTATTTTTTTTTTTTGAGTGTGTCACGTGACGAGAAAGTCCAATCATCACATCAAGAAATTTTTACCCGGCCAGAATAAGAATATTTCTTTGAGAGACGACGGTGTAAGGCGGTGGTGGTGTCGTCGGAATTCAAAGTTTTTGTTAGAAGAGAAAGGGGGTGTGTGTGTTTGTGGGGGGAGGGATGATATATGAGAAGGACAAGGGGGGGGGGTTTGAAGGGCAATGGAGGAATGGAATATACGTCATTCAAAAACAAAAAAAAATTAAAAAAAGCAAAAAAAAGCAAAAAAATAAAAAAAACCGATATCCTGAATCTTTTATCTGTCATTTATGACAGATAGTTGAATATAATGAGCTGTCATTGATTTACTTCCTTCTTACACTGACCTCACACTGGACAGCGGCCATATTTCGTCCACTCGAGAGCCGCCCCATTCGCATAATCTAGAGCCCTAACAGATTCTGTTCACCCAAAAAAAGGGCCCAGCAGATTAAAAAAAAATCAACAGAAACTAATGTACCCATCTGACGAGGACTCCAACCATATGTCCGCCTTCCCCCTTCCCCCGCCCCCCCCCCCCCCGCCCCCATCACCGCCTCTTTAGGCGTTCTGTCTCCCCAGGGCCAAGACTAAAACGATAAAAAAGGTGAAATATTAACCAGTGGTCTTGAATGTCGTCCCCCCCCCTTTTTTTTTCAAACTCACGCTGAATGTACCACGCCCACCATCCCCGTGGTTCCAACGGCCATAGAGGCCACATGGGCATCAATGAGCGGATAACAGACATCGCTTTATTTCGAACCCGTTATTAAATGCAGAATAGTAATAATAATAATAATAAACATTGGTGTAAATAATACGCATTAAATTCTAAGTAAAAAAGTAAAATGGAATCGAAGTGCACGTATTGGGTTTAACAAGAA
This sequence comes from Bulinus truncatus, assembly GCA_021962125.1. NCBI lineage: Eukaryota > Metazoa > Mollusca > Gastropoda > Planorbidae > Bulinus > Bulinus truncatus. Next base: position 4,001,704 of record JAGDYQ010000064.1, read on the forward strand.
GCTATATTTTAATGTAGGAACTGAACTTTTTATTTGAAGATAATCGACTTCAATCTGGATTTGAAAAAAACCTTGAGAACTTTGTTCAAGATCGACTACTTCAACCTGGTTTAAAAGCAAAGCGTTTTTCGCTGTTCCAGTACTGCATTTAGTTCAACGGTCCTTTGTTATTTTAAGATTTTTTTATCAGACCTTTAGCCATTCAATGTGAACAAAAAGTGTGGCACAACATTTGTATGCGAAATAATAGAGTGGCACAACATTTGTATGTTAACTAATAGTGTGGCACAACATTTGTATGTGAACTAAGAGAGTGGCACAACATTTGTATGTGAAACGATAGTGTGGCACAACATTTGTATGTGAACTGATAGTGTGGCACAACATTTGTATGTGAACTGATAGTGTGGCACAACATTTGTATGTGAACTGATAGTGTGGCACAACATTTGTATGTGAACTGATAGTGTGGCACAACATTAGTATGTGAACTGATAGTGTGGCACAACATTTGCATGTGAACTGATAGTGTGGCACAACATTTGTATGTGAACTGATAGTGTGGCACAACATTTGCATGTGAACTGATAGTGTGGCGCAACATTTGTATGTGAACTGATAGTGTGGCACAACATTTGCATGTGAACTGATAGTGTGGCACAACATTTACATGTGAACTGATAGTGTGGCACAACATTTGCATGTGAACTAATAGTGTGGCACAACATTTGTATGTGAACTGATAGTGTGGCACAACATTTGCATGTGAACTGATTGTGTGGCACAACATTTATATGTGAACTGATAGTGTGGCACAACATTTACATGTGAACTGATAGTGTGGCACAACATTAGTATGTGAACTGATTGTGTGGCACAACATTTGCATGTGAACTGATAGTGTGGCACAACATTTGCATGTGAACTGATTGTGTGGCATAACATTTGTATGTGAACTGATAGTGTGGCACAACTTTTGCATGTGAACTGATAGTGTGGCACAACATTTGCATGTGAACTGATAGTGTGGCACAACATTTGCATGTGAACTGATTGTGTGGCACAACATTTGCATGTGAACTGATAGTGTGGCACAACATTTGCATGTGAACTGATAGTGTGGCACAACATTTGCATGTGAACCGATAGTGTGGCACAACATTTGTATGTGAACTGATAGTGTGGCACAACATTTGTATGTGAACTGATAGTGTGGCACAACATTTGTATGTCAACTGATAGTGTGGCACAACATTTGTATGTTAACTGATAGTGTGTCAGGGGACGGGTGGTCGAATGGTGTAGAGCACTTGACTGTCGACCGGAGTGTCCCGGGTTCGAATCTCAGTGAGAACCGTGGAACTTTTTCAGGTCATGGTGATAGTCCCCAAGTCCACCCAGCTTGAAATGGGTACCTGACTTTAAGTGGGGGGGGGGTAAAGGCGGCTGGGCGTTGTGCTAACCACACAATCCCTTCATATGCCGAGGTTATAGAAACAGATGAATTCTACACTTCATCTGCCCCGATGAGCCCTTTGGGGCTTAAGGGAACTTTACTTACTTTACTAACTGATTGTGTGGCACAACATTTGCATGTGAACTGATAGTGTGGCACAACATTTGTATGTGAACTGATAGTGTGGCACAACATTTGTATTTTAGAAAAAAAAATCAACAACAATCCGACAGTCATAAACTATTTACATCTACACTCCAAGTGGGATGTATGGCCGAGTGATGTAGTCTCTCGACTTTCGACATGAGAGACCTGGGTTCGATCCTCGGTGAGAACAATTGGAATTTATTCAGTTCCTGTTGAAAGTTGATTGAAGTCCCACAAGTCCACCCAGCTGTTAAATGGGTTGACCGAAGTTGGGAAAGTAAAAAGCGGCTGGGCGTCATTCTAGCAACACAATCCATTCATATGCCGAGGTTATAGAAACAGATGAATTCTACACTTCATATGCCGAGGTTATAGAAACAGATGAATTCTACACTTCATATGCCGAGGTTATAGAAACAGATGAATTCTACACTTCATATGCCGTGGTTATAGAAACAGATGAATTCTACACTTCATCGGCATTTTAGGGTTAATGAACCTTTACATTTTATTATTTTATTAACAAGATTTAAAAAAATAAATAAATATAAAAAAAAAAAACACTTCTTGTAATGACGTAGATTTGAGTCTCCGAGATGTCATTGACCTGAAAGTAATTGGTTGGCAGTGGTCTCATGGGATACACAGGAAGTACAGACTGTCAAGTCGTAAATGAAGTCATCAAAAATGTTGTTATTTTGGTTCTGTTTAGCACTAAGCTGCATGATAAAGGAATTTAAGATCTGACCTCATTCGTACGTCAACAAATATTATACAAAAAAAACGGGGTTGATGATTTTGAACACATTTATAAACAAAATAAAAATAATAATAATATAAATAAAGCAATTTGGGTTCTGCGTTAAATCGAAAGTAAAGAATTAGTACAACAGTATTACAGTTTAAAATACAATCATGAAATAATCGGATCTGCCCAAAACCAAAAAATAACCTAGCCTACCGATCTAACTTAACGGGGATATAACTCTATGCAAAAGGTTTTGCAGGGTACAGCTAGTTATTAATAATATACATTAGGAAAAAAAATGGAGATCTGTTTTATGGACATCCGGTTTATGGACATCTGTTTGGATATTATCAAAATTTTGTAAATGTTATTAGGTGTTTGGCAGTGTTTAGGTCAATGGTGTTTACCTTTATCACAAGACTCGCATTCCCAGTTTTAATTTAAATTGCCGCCACTGTAACGAGCCATGATCATAAAGTAAAGATAGCAAGCAGGACCTGCAAAGGGATCTGCGCCAGTGCTCGATTTAAGAAAAAAAAAACAGTGCCGGGAATGAAAAAAGAAATCTGCAGAGCTGGGGATAAATGTCTTTGGTTTCATCCCCGGCGCCGGCGGGGATGAAATTAACTAAAGCAGAGCCAGGACTGACATTTTTCAGTGCCGGGGATGTCCTGGTAAATCGAGCCATGGTCTGCGCTTAAAATTAACTTATAGTTTGACCAATGACCTATATTACGCACTTGTGACTGACCTACATTGGCGGTCAACTGTAACAAACAAAAAAAAAAGAGGCAGACACACTCACTCCTCGGCAACAATGCCAATCCAGAAGTTGTCCATTAATGCAAACAAGTGGACCACATTTCATCAAGTCAATGATGTTTTCTTCCTTTTTTTTTCATCCTTACCCTTGGAGTGAAATACAATGCAAAATGTGTTTTTTTTTTAAATTTATTTTTACCTCCCCTGAAAGTGAAAAAAAAAAACGTAATGACAATGAATTGTTTAGTTCCAGCCGGTGACCTGAATTCATTTTTGACGAGGCTAATGCAAGGTTAACAGGGTGTCACACCTAATGCATCATTTCTCTCTTAGTAGTTGAATAATCCCAAGGCGGCTTCTTTCATTCTCTTTCGGTCATTAGAAACAGCCTACCGCCCACTTCGTTTTTTATTCGATTGCTTTTTTTTGTTTGTTTTTGCATTTCTTGTAGACTAGCTGTACCCTGCAAAACCTTTTGCATAGAGTTATATCCCTTTAGGCTTGATAGGTAGGCTAGGTTATTTTTTTGGTTTCGGGCAGATCCGATATTTTCATAACTGTATTTTAAACTGGAATATTGTATTAATTCTTTACTTTCGATTTAATGCAGAACCCAAATCGCTATTATTTTTATTAGATACTAGATATTAGTTTTAAAGTTGTGCTAACGTTTCAGGGGGATGCAAAGAAATATTATTTTTTTTTGAGGGGGGGGGTCTCTAGGCAAAGCTGCAATTGGGGTTCTAGCTAGTGTACATTCAGGGGCCCCTTTCAAGTTCACTTGGTGGCTCAAAACAAATGTTCATTTGGGAGCCATAGCAAAGGTATATTTGGGGGGGGGGAGGAGGGGGGCTAGAAAACAGTTTTCAGGGGCCGCCCCTGTTGAGGCCACCCCTGGCTAATATTGCCCCCCCTCCCTACTAGTATTTGAAGACTGAAGTTCCCTCTGACACCCCCACCCCCCCCTTTCAAGTGTTTAATCATTTTAGCCCGGGTTCTTGGCAAGAGGTTAGATTGTCCTTCCGTGTGACCAAAAAAAAAATAAACATTCCGACAAAGGACCACATAACTAGAGGGTGGGGGTTTTTAAAACAGCCACATAGTTCACCTATCCATAAAACAGCCACATAGTTCACCTATCCATAAAACAGCCACATAGTTCACCTATCCATAAAACAGCCACATAGTTCACATATCCATAAAACAGCCACACAGTTCACCTATCCATAAAACAGCCACACAGTTCACCTATCCATAAAACAGCCACATAGTTCACATATCCATAAAACAGCCACATAGTTCACCTATACATAAAACAGCCACATAGTTCACCTATACATAAAACAGCCACATAGTTCACCTATCCATAAAACAGCCACATAGTTCACATATCCATAAAACAGCCACACAGTTCACCTATCCATAAAACAGCCACATAGTTCACATATCCATAAACAGCCACATAGTTCACATATCCATAAAACAGCCACATAGTTCACATATCCATAAAACAGCCACATAGTTCACCTATCCATAAAACAGCCACATAGTTCACATATCCATAAAACAGCCACATAGTTCACCTATACATAAAACAGCCACATAGTTCACCTATACATAAAACAGCCAGATAGTTCACCTATCCATAAAACAGCCACATAGTTCACCTATACATAAAACAGCCAGATAGTTCACCTATCCATAAAACAGCCACATAGTTCACCTATCCATAAAACAGCAACATAGTTCACCTATACATAAAACAGCCACATAGTTCACCTATACATAAAACAGCCACATAGTTCACCTATACATAAAACAGCCACATAGTTCACCTATACATAAAAACGCCACTGGCTAGATTTTAAAAAAAAAATTTCATGTACTTTTCGTCAGATATTTTATTTCTAATGAAAGTCTTTTGACACGTTTACTCTTTCCCGTAAATTTTAATCTTAAATTTTATTTCTTTTACTTTTTGATTTTAAAAAAAAATTCTTTGTTTCAATTGATTTTTTTAGCCGATGTGTTGACTGTACTCTATCCTTAAATCCGCTGTTTTGGTTTCAAATTAAAATCTTAAATGCCTTCAATATTTTCTTTTCTTTCAAGTACCTGGACTGTTTACTTTGTTCTTCATTTTTTTTTCACTTTAATTTTTTTAACTCACGTGAATCCACATCGCACTTCACATCTTCCATATTATTTATTTATTTAAAAAAAAATCTATTTTGATAATTTTTATTTATTCATGTATACTTTTCATCGTAATTTCTTTGAATATTTTTTTCTCTTTTCCATTTTCCACTTGCTAAATTTTCGTTCTTCAAATGTTTCCGTATGCTCTCATTATTGTCATTGGAGAGTCCACTTAGAGATCGTTTATTGATATTTAAAACAAACCTTAAACTTATACTTTTATTAGTACAGTATTAGTCCTTACTGGACCCAGGCCGCAGACAGATATTTAAAAACTCCTCTGACAAAGTGTAACCACTTGGGGGGGGGGGTCTATCACAAATCCCCATCCCCCCACATTTTTCAGCAAAGTAGAGACATACAAATACATTTCAAGCTCAACCGGTCTCTTTAAGGCACTGAAAAGAGTTCAGGTACCTTACCCCCCCTTCCACCCCCTCCCCCACCCCCCACCAAATTGAGGCCGACTGGACAATGACACCCTAAAAAGGAATTTCTCTCCATCGCGATATTTCGATTTTTTTTTTTTTTTCATTATTGTATTTTTTTAAATCTTGCGCAACAGAATCAGCGTAAGAAGGCATAAGATCTGGCGGTGAAAGGCGGATTTAACGGAAGGCACACAGGGCGTGCCCTGGGGTTCCATCACTCCTCACCTCAGCAGAACACAAATATAACTTGCATACAGTATTCTCTGAAATTTTTCGAAGTCTATGCATAGCATAATGGAGCTATTGGAAAAAAAAAAAGCGAAACATATCTGATTTTTGTGGTTGTCCGTGTGTGATTGTGAGAGCGTGCGCGCGCGCGAGCGCACTCGGCGATTAGTGTGGTTGCGCACTTGCGCACTGATGAATATTCGTATTTATTTCCTCGTCCCTCTTTTCACCCATGCGCCCCCAGGGCTCCGGCCGACCTACATCGGCCTCTGCTTTTGGTTGGATATTCGGCGTAAAAGCAAAAAAAATTATTTTTTTTTTAGTACTGACAAAGAAATACGCTAGTTGAGTAGTAGTCGATTTCAGTATTGTCACTAATGAGACACTTTTATTAAACTATAGAGCAGAGGGGCGTGGTCACGGATCATGTCTTTTACAGGTAGATAATTGTTTATTACATGATATACACACACACATATATATATATATATATATATATCATATATAATAATACTCATTTCTTGTGTGCGTTAAATCGAAAGTAAAGAATTAATACAACAGTATTCCAGTTTAAAATACAACCATGAAAAAAATCGGATCTGCCCGAAACCAAAAAATAACCTATGCAAGGTTTTGCAGGGTACAGCTAGTATATATATATATATTCTTTAAAGAGTTGCACTATATTCAAATCCAACAGCTAGTGAACCACAATAGCTGAATAATAGAAAAACAACAACAACAACAACAACTGCTTTAGGGAGAGATGAATGAGGACTGGGAAGGGGAGGGGGGAGCATACAACTCACCGAAGAGCCATATTTTAATCTAGGAACCTCATTCGAATCTAAGAGCCGGCCTCATTCAAATCCAGTAGCTTCTAAGAGTACATTGTAATTAATTATTAGTGCAATGTATGATCACGGTTTAAGCGCCTGTCACCTTGAACTCAAATAGACAGACAGACAGACAGACAACAACGTCTTGGAACAAAAAGACGCCTATTTCAATGATTTCAATCAATGATTGTGATGATTTCAATATGTTTATGTGTGATAGATGGGTCTCATCCTAACATTACATTCAGAGTGACGAAACATTTTCAAGTCTTGGCATTAACTGCTTCCCTTACTTTGTCAAAAAGAGTAAAGTTAAAATGAATAACTCGACAAAGCTGAAAACTCTTGAGATTAAATGGAGTTTATTTTTTAATTCACATTTTTCTCAATATTGCATAAAAGTATTACATTGAGTTTTCAAGGTCATGGAAGAAAACTTTTAAACTTTAAAAAAAAATGTAAAAGGAAATATTTTAAGACATAAAGTGGAAAATCAAATTTTCCTCATGATTCTCACACAGTGAGTCATGGGTAGTCAAAAGATAGAAAGCTAAACAGGTCCAAAGAAATAACAACAACAGTAATAGAAAACATCTCATATAAAACACACCTGGGTGGGCGTATTACGGCCCGCAGGCCACATCCGCTCCGCCAACCTGTTTATTCCGGATCGCCAATCATTTCAGAATAAGCCTTTTAGGTTATGACCTTTATATTTAAATTATACCAGTTTATGTCAACACTTTTATGCTGTTAATCCGGTCTCCCGGTCTAATTTATGAACCATACGTGGCCCGCTCCTCAAAAATTTTGCCCACCCTTGGGCTAGCACATTATAGTATAGTAGTTAATGCTAACTTCATGTAAAGGTTACACAATATCCATCCACAAATAGTAAAGTTTAACTATAAAATAAAATATACAAAAATTTAATATCGATACAAATTTATAAATAATATAAATTAACAAATTGAACTGTGTAGGCATACGAAGGTGAACGCCAGCCATTTCGGTATTTTCTACAAATGTAATACAATATTTATCCATTTCTCTTCCTGTAACCTTAATTAGAAACTTGACGCTAGAACAACAAAAATATATATTTATCATGGATCAAGATTCTATGGGTTATTTACGTCTTCTTGTTATTTTTTTCTTCATTGAGTTCGGTGAATTTTAAATTTGCTAGAATACTGTATTTCAAATATTGTGTTCACAAACTGAAACGTACAACTATTTTTAAATATTGAAGAATCATCAACAAACTAGTAATAAGAAGAATATTCGAAAACAAACAAACAATAACAATAACATAGTCGTTCCGGGAACATAAGTTACCAGTTGTCGTTCAGGGAACATGAGTTATTAGTTGTCGTCCCGGGAACATAAGTTACTATTTTTAGTTCCGGGAACATAAGTCACTAATTGTCGTCCCGGGAACATAAGTTACTAGTTGTCGTTCCGGAACCATGAGTTACCAGTTGTCGTTCCGGGAACATAAGTCACTAGTTGTCGTCCCGGGAACATAATTTACCAATTGTCGTTCCGGGAACATGAGTTACCAGTTGCTGTTCATTTCAATATTTTTATTTTATGCTCCTGTAATGAAGACAGGTCTGTTCAACAGTACTTGATCCTATAGTCCAGTGGTCAACAAACTTTTTCTCGCCACGAGCCGGTCAGTTTTTTATATTATTTCACCGCGGCCAACTGGAAAGGAAGGGGGGATTATATCTCGTCCATGGAAAGTCGGACAATCACGGAAGAAATACAACACAGTAAATAAAAAGGAAATAATTTAATAATTTCTTGGGCGGACCAGTAACATTCGATCCACGGACCGGGACCGGTCTACGGCCCGGGGGTTGGGGACCACTGCTATGGTCAAAAAATGGGACGTTTGTTTTTTTTTCTTCGCTCTTCTGATCCACCACCACCATAGCTGAGTGTGCACGCAGGCACTACGGTGGGCATAGAATAGTCACATGGAGATTTGAACCCGTATCTCACAGCATGCAGAGCGGGGTTGACAACCAAAGCGCCACCCCAAAGCAGTTATTGATTTTTTTATTATCATCGATACTGACATTCATTACTGGAAATATAAATCCTATGACGTTCTAAACTTACATTATTTTCGAGAGGATAAAAGTAAGGTAATTGACTGACGTACGCTCAACCATCTTTGACACCCAACTGTTTAAAAAGTTGAATGGAAACGAACAACGAACATATTTTGATTTTATCAAAACGAAAAGCGAAATGGAAAGAATTATTTCAACATAAAACAAAAGTTACAAAAGAACAATAAAATGGAAGGAGATTTTCATTATAAAACACTATTGGTAGATCCCTGGGAAGGGCTTGAATTTGAATGGGACCTTTGGGTTCAAATTTGTGAAAAAAAAAGCCTCAAAGACTAATGCTGTACTCATTTATTGATGAGGGCTGTACCGCACAATGATGACGTATAATGACGATTTCTAATTTGTAAAGATATTTCCGGTTCATTTGCTGCGAATGTCTGTCAGTAGACTAGTAACATTCTGATGTGTGGGGGTAAGTTCTTTGGAGCGTGTCCGATTCAAAAGGTCATTCCACCGTCTACGTTGCTGTCAACTTCACACAGACCTTCAATGACCTATGAACATGTGATATAGGAAGCGATATGTCCATTTAACGTATGAGCATTACTAAGTACATCTATAAAACGGAATGTATTTATTTAAAGAATGTTATTTTCATTACTTTAATGGCTTCCTGTCCACTTCCTGTCCATTGTTGTTTACTCACGTGACAGATAAAGTATCACAACGCAAGTCTACGATGTCACATTTTCTGACGAACTGCAGGACCGCCGTCAGCTTATTTTTGGGACCCTGACAATTTTTCCGACAACTAAGGTGTGTCACGTGAAAACTCATTTTCCGTGGGTCTACATTCTAGCACACAGCCTGCTCACGTGACAATTAAGAAATAACACAGTGTTGCAGAATAATACAAAAGTCCCTTCTCATATTACAATATAAACAGACTTTTTAATCATCACCTTTTTCAAACAGAGATCATAAACATGATATCTTCGTACTAAGTCTTTCTTAAACTCGTGGTTCTCACAATCAGTGGTACGCGTACACCAAGGTGTACCCCGAAAAATGTCAAGCAGGGGTACACAGCGACACATTGCTTTCGTTTGATACAACCAAGAGTTTGAAGAACTTAACGTTTCAGTGGTACCGACGGACATAATTTCGCTTCGCAAACCTTTGGGGTACAGTCGCAATAAAAATAGGTTGAAAACCGCGGGGACCGAAACTGTCCAATATATATAGTACATGTCATCGTCTCAAGAGAGTTTGACCTCTACTGCCCTCATACACACACACACTCACACACACACCTGGTTCTATCAGTCCAGCCAGGCGTGCAGTCACACACACATAGCCACGCGCTCCACGATCCAGTGTCCTGACAAAACAAGTACCTGACCATTCGTGCGATTGAGTGCATCCACGCGTGTCAGGGCCCTTTTTAACCACACTCCCAAGTAACAGCTGATTGCTGTACCTAGCAGGGCCTTTAATTTCGGGACCCCCCTCCCCCCTCCTCTGACTATTCAAGTTGAGCTCGGCCATTCACCTTCCGCCCCACCCCCTTTCCCTCTGTAAACTATTTTGATAATTGTCCACATACAAGTCCATCTTTGGTCCATATTACGGCGGTCAATAATTGTCCACATACAAGTCCATCTTTGGTCCATATTACGGCGGTCAATAATTGTTCACATACAAGTCCATCTTTGGTCCATATTACGGCGGTCAATAATTGAAATCATTTTCTGTTCATGGATTATTAATGGCCTTTTTTATAATCACAATTTATAATTATTCCTTTTTATTTTAAAATTGCAGATTTATTATGATCATTTTTTTTAAACTAAAATTTATATTTTAGTTAGCGTGTACTTTTCAAACCTATATTGGTGTTTCATTAACATTTAATTTTTGCAATATTTCAGACACAAAATACGTCATTTATCCTGTATGACATTTGTACGATTGATACACGTACATTTGATATTTACCAAACTAATTTACAGAAGATTTTTTTTTTTTAAATTAGAAAGTCTAAATCAGAAATGTATACAGTTGCTATTTTGGGATTGTACTTTTTTTTATTCCATTTATTTTTACTTTTCGGATTTTTCCGATTGTTGAAAGTTCAGCCGTATTACTTGTATGGTTCAGATTTCTTCACTTTTCATTGGTTCTCAAAGTATCGTAGGTCAGTAAGAATGTTTAAATGCATCGAGAATTTCCAAATCATTTATATGTATATAGTGGAATGGATGGCAGAGAGGTGTAGATGCTCAACAGTCGACGTGAGAATCCTCGGTGAGAAACAACGGGATTTTCCAAGGCACTGTTGAAAGTTGGCCAATGTCTCACAAGTCCACTCAGCTTTAAATGAGTACCTGATTTAAGTTGGGGAGTAAAAGGCGGCTGGGCGTTGTGCTAACCACACAATTCTTTTATATGCCATGGTTATAATTCTAAACTTCCTCTGCCCCGATTGCTCTTTAGGGCTAAGGGGAATTTACTACTTATATATATATATATATATATATATATATATATATATATATATATATATATAATAGCGAAGTGGGTACTGCGTTAAATCGAAAGTAAAGAATTAATACAACAGTATTCCAGTTTAAAATCTCAAACGTAAACAATAGTAATAAAAATCATGAAAAAATCGGATCTGCCCGAAACGAAAAATAACCTAGCCTACTGATTAAACCTAAGGGGATATAACTCTATGCAAATGGTTTGCAGGGTACAGCTAGTGTATATATATTCGGGTGGGTCAAAAAAATTTTTTTATTGAAACATTATTAAAAAGTTGTTACATCATGGTAGTACATGGAATATGTACAAATATTTGAAAACTACATAGTTTTACTACTCCCAACTTTTGTTCGAAATTTTTACTATATTTACTATGAGTTTTTTGTGACTAAACATGTTAAATTTGTGACCTAGGTTATTCAAAAAAGAAATGATATGCATATAAAATTTGTGTTTAATCTTTATAACCTTTTTTATGAATAACTAATTAGTTCAGACAACTGGGATAAGCATTGCATCCATTTTTCTCTCAATATGACTGGTGTACCATGTATTCATTATCGGATCACGCATGGTTGTTTTATTTCATTTTTGATTAATTTTTCAATTATTCTTCTATGAATATGAGTTCTTCTACAAGAAGTGCCACTGTACATTCTGTGTTTGGGTCAGCAGCTGAATTGCCTAAAAGACAACTTCCAACCAGTGAAGATGTTTTCAAGGCTATTGGTGGATGCTTAAAATGGAACAATACATTCATAGCCTTCATTCACGAGCGCACGCATTAGCGCATGAAGTTAAACAATTATGTGACCAGGCTAGTATCCTACAAATGACATTACCAGTATAGTTGTTCGAGTAAAAAGATGCAGGTGTTAGGGATAGAAGAGACTGTAAATGTCCACAATCAGTAATAATTTATGTGCTTGAGTGGGCATTTTGGGTGGATCAAAAGATGGCAAGAAATATGTTCATAGACAATGTTGACAAGCAAACAACAAAAATATTACAAAATCGACAGAAAAGAAAACATTCATTGATGCAGGGTGGCGATCAGATAGGAACCACAAATGATAATGTCAATGATTAGAAAGATAATGATATTCCAGATCAAAATGCTGAAGATGATGAACTACTTGATGCAGACTTCTCCAGCGATGGGGAATGTTCCAAAACAGATATCAATATGAAGCAATGGATCGATGTAAACTAAGCAATAGGGATACATGTCTTATCGTTAAAGCTGTGTTGAAGGACTTAAACATGTTAACACCATCTACAGCTCTGGATCCAGCAAAGATGCGTCGACATAGAAAAATTTGGAGAGATAGGGCAGCCAAGAAACATACTGATGAGAGCAAAGATGGTTAAGAAAAGCGAACAGGATTTTTGCGATCCATCTTGTCAAAGTGGGGCTAGAAACTTTTTCTATATGATACAACTGCTTCAGAACCTTGATACTGCTGATCAATCTATTATATTGCCTGTATTGGAAAATAACTGCTACTTTGCACATTCAGAAAACATTCTATTGGCTGCAGTTAGGACAATGATGAAGAAATTGGAAGGTATGCAATAAATAAAACCATAACAGCACGACATAAACCAGCTCCATGCAGAGTTAGAATTTTTCAACAAAGATGACATAATTCTGAATATTGGAGCTAAATCATATGATCAGATGATTAACTGGGATCTTTGTGCAGTGACATCCCCTCCTCTGCTGGAATATATTTGTGATGATGAACTTAAACGCAACAACCCAATCATACTGGATCAAATTACCTGTCACTCACTCTCAAGCTGTTGAAAGAGCAATTAAAGAAGTTACTGCTGTTAGTTTGAAAGTGTGTGGACATTTCAAACTATACGCACATAGCTCTCGACATGGGATGGTTTTGCAAACAAAGAAATCAAGGGATGTTCTTCCGAAAATTGAAAGCAAAGCAAGTTTCCTGTGACAATTCATAAACAGTATTATTCATATGTACATTGTATATTTTGTATGAACGATTGGTACAATTTCATATTACTTATACCAAACATTCTAAATGTTGTAAAATGTCATACATTGGGGGGGGGGGCACCTGGGTCAAAGCAAAATCTTTTTTATTATTAAAGTTTAAGACATTTTAATATCTTAGTAATGATATAGTAGATTTAAAAATAATTTTGTTAAAAAAAAATATTAACATATTGATATTTGTGGGTGCGGCATGCCGCCATCTTGAAATTTATGACCTTTTTGTGGCAAATATTTCTGAAATATTTATAGACTGTTTCATATACAATGTACATTTTTATAATCAGAAAAGCTTAATTTAGGGAATGTCAAAGTACTTTTTTGATAATGTAATAAATAAATTTTTTATGAATTTTTAAAATTGTGTATGGTGAAAATAAGCAAAAAATGCTAATTTTGAAAATTTAAAAAAAAAAAGGACTTAAAATTTCTTGAAAAGCCTCTGACATTCTATAAATCCACCTCTTCTACATAAAAATTAGAAGCTTTATCAAAATCTTACAGGTAATTTTTGAGATTTTCTTGCCATAGTGAAGCAAAATGTCAAAAATATTTTTTCAGAGAAAAATGACTTTTAAGTTTTTAAATTATTGAAGTTTCTGAATGAGTAACATTCTGAAAATACATTTTAATTGATCTAAAAAAAAATTTCTGCAATATATTTAATTTGTAGTTATTATTGACATGTTTTAGTATCTAAAAATGTAAAAAAAAAAAATTGTTTTTTTTTTAGACATAGTGCATTTTTTTCGCCCCGTACCCCCTTGAACTAAAAGTTGGGAGTGGAAGACATTATCTGATATTTACAAATTTTACATTTTTACAATCAGTAGGATCATAGGCAACTTTTTGAATATGTTTCAAATTCCCAACTCCAAAAAAAATTTTTTTGACCCACCCTAATATATATATCTATACACATAAATATTCCTATAGCTGTTGTGGATGCAGTGAATAACAACAAGGGTTAGAGGCTAAGTCTCCCATAAAGCAACTGCGATTCGAGTGATGCAGATGACATCATCCAGACTCGAACTGACTACATCCGTCATACTGATGCATGCATATCAGCCAAAAAATAAAAAAAAATCCAAGCTTTATTATTGCACGTTATGGTGATGAAAGAGATAAGTCTGACGAATTGATAATTGTCAACCAGTATAATATTGCGAAATAACTCAGCAAACTGTTTTTGATCAAGTTGTTGACGAACGAAGATTTACACAACAATATTTTTGACCATTCCAAAAAAAAAAATCAAGCACGCGTGATAAAAAAAAACTGTAGCGAGCATGTCTTATGGCTGAAGAAAGTGTTATGTATTGTTTCTATGCCCGGGGCCGGGGGTGAGTGGGGGGGGGGCTCACGGGGTAAATGTTTCAGACGTTGTGTGGACGTAAATATGGAAACACTTGGGATTGAAATGGTTTACACTGGTGGGGGAGCGAGTGTAGGCATTACAGGGCAATTTTTGTTTGTTGTTTACAAAGTAAAGATTAGAATGTTGTATACATGGGACGATTAGAATGTTGTACATATGGGACGATTAGTTTGTTATAAACATTGGACGATTATAATGTTGTACACACGGGAGGATTAGAATGTTGTACACATGGGACGATTACAATGTTGTACACAAGGGACGATTATAATGTTGTACACATGGGGCGATTAGCATGCTGTACACACGGGGCGATTTGCATGCTGTACACACGGGACGATTACAATGTTGTACACACGGGAGGATTAGCATGCTGTACATACGGGACGATTAGCATGCTGTACACACGGGACGATTAGAATGTTGTACACATGGGACGATTACAATGTTGTACACATGGGGCGATTAGAATGTCGTACACCATGGGACGATTAGAATGTTGTACACAAGGGTCGATTACAATGTTGTACACAAGGGACGATTAGAATGTTGTACACATGGGACGATTACAATGTTGTACACAAGGGACGATTAGAATGTCGTACACCATGGGACGATTAGAATGTTGTACACAAGGGACGATTACAATGTTGTACACAAGGGACGATTAGAATGTCGTACACCATGGGACGATTAGAATGTTGTACACAAGGGACGATTAGAATGTGGAACACATGGGACGATTATAATGTTGTACACATGGGGCGATTAGAATGCTGTACACACGGGAGGATTAGCATGCTGTACACACGGGACGATTAGCATGCTGTACACACGGGACGATTAGCATGCTGTACACACGGGACGATTACAATGTTGTACACAAGTGGACGATTAGAATGTTGTGCACATGGGACGATTACAATGTTGTACACAAGGGACGATTAGAATGTCGTACACCTTGGGACGATTAGAATGTTGTACACAAGGGACGATTAGAATGTGGAACACATGGGACGATTATAATGTTGTACACATTAAAGGATTAGAATGATGTAGACCAGTGGTGCGCAACCGCAGCCTTCTATAAAAATATTTGCGGCCTTCATAAACAGCAGTGTGAATGAATGTCGTGTGGACTATAAACCAATCAAAATTTTGAATAAAATTGCACCAATGATCACACACTGTGGCGACTAATTGTATTGAAGCTTCCTCCCTTTGCATACACATACTGTACAAAGTTTGCCCGCATACAGAATAAGGACTAGCAGGCTTAAGTAAACGATAAATAAAAATGATAATAATGTACAGTGTAAATATGTCTCTCGATCTTTGACCTTTTGGGGCACAAACAAGGGTCATCATCACACATACAAAACAAATATCAACCAATAAATATGCAGCTCCTCAGTGGATTCACAGTAAGAAAGCGCTATTAATAACTGATGCTTATAAGTGTATGGTTCATGCTATGGTTTGTGGTATAGTTCAAGGTATGGTTTAATGGTACGGTTTCATTGTATAGTTCGTGTTATAGTTTAATGGTACGGTTTCATTGTATTGTTCGTGGTATAGTTTAATGGTACGGTTTCATGGTATGGTTCGTGGTATGGTTTAATGGTACGGTTTCATGGTAGGTTCAAGGTATGGTTTAATAATACGGTTGCATGGTATAGTTCAAGGTATGGTTTAATGGTACGGTTTCATGGCATGGTTCGTGGTATAGTTTAATGATACGGTTTCATGGTACGGTTCAAGGTATGGTTTAATAATACGGTTGCATGGTATAGTTCATGGCACGGTTTCATGGTTGAGACGGAGAAAAACTCAAAACCTAGAAAAACATAACTGTTGCCTCATGGTGTCGAATTATAAAAAAGAAAGACATAAATGTATGCGATATTTGTTGCAGAAAACAACCAGCATAAACCAACCAACAACCAGCAACAACCAACAAACAACCAACAAACAACCAACAAACGACCAGCAACAGCCAACAAACAACCAACACCCAGCAACAAGCAACAAACAACCAACAACCAACAAACAACCAATAAACGACCAGCAGCAGCCAATAAACAACCAACAACTAACAAACAACCAACAAACAACCAACAAACAACCAAAAAACAACCAACAGCAGCCAACAAAGAACCAACAACCAGCAAACAACTAACAAACAACCAACAAACAACCAATTAACAGCCAACAAACGACCAGCAGCAGCCAACAAACAACCAACAACCAGCAACAACCAACAAACAACCAACAAACAACCAGCAACAACCAACAACCAACAACAAACAAACAACCAACAAACAACCAAAAACAACCAACAACCAACAAACAACCAATAACCAGCAACAAACAACAAACAACCAAAAAACAACCAAAAGCAGCCAACTAAAGAACCAACAACCAGCAACAACTAACAAACAACCAACAAACAACCAATTAACAGCCAACAAACGACCAGCAGCAGCCAACAAACAACCAGCAACAACCAACAACCAACAACAACCAACCAACCAACCAACAACCAACAACCAGCAACAACCAACAAACAACCCAGACGCTATTAAGAATGAAGCACTATTCATTCACTGGGGCTGATCTGTAATGATGGATTGTGGATCTGCCAGCAGAGTTCTATCGGTAGGGTCATGATAAATATCAGGGACACGGTAATTCTGTACATAGCTAGTTGATAATGAGGTAGTGAGGAAGAGACTATCGAAAATAGTGAGTGAGAGAGAGAGTGAGTGAGTGAGAGAGCGAGCGAGAGAGAGAGAGAGAGAGAGAGAGAGAGAGAGAGAGAGAGGAAAACAAATAAAACAACTTAACACGCTGCAACATAAAAGCGTTCTGATCCGGTGAGCTGCACGCACTAGGGATATAGGAGGCAAACAAAGGGAAGTAATTCATGCGACACTGACTTGGCAAATTGCTCCCTTGCCCCTTACCAATCGCGTGAGAAGTGTATTTGATGACTCTACCACAGCGATATGCTAGTTTATTTTTTTTACTCTCTCCACCTTCCTCTCATTGATGAGTGTCGGTCAGTTATGTCGAATTGATCGGCATCCACACCATGTATCTCTGTCCCCACCCCACTCTGTCCATTCCCTCCCCCCTACCTCCACCCCATCATATACGCCACATTTCCTCCCAAGAGGGACCGATCAGGAAGTACCTACACAAAAAGGCCCATTGTTTTGACAGCGGATTGGCACCCTCCTCTCCATCAACCCCTCCCCCCACACGCACATACATACTCACCACCCTATGCGTTAATTGCTTCTGGTGATAAGTTCAAAAGAGACACCCCCCACCACCCAGGCTGACAAAA
The DNA here is from genome assembly GCA_021962125.1 of Bulinus truncatus. NCBI lineage: Eukaryota > Metazoa > Mollusca > Gastropoda > Planorbidae > Bulinus > Bulinus truncatus. The sequence goes on from JAGDYQ010000064.1 coordinate 4,019,904, forward strand.
TCAACAAACGCTACGACCCTTATTGCTTACCCAACTTTCTGTTTTTGATGGTAGTCATGTCGCCCCCTGGGAGGGTTAAAATCGACCCTTCAACCCCCACTTCTCTAGCTTCCCTCCCTTGTTCTTCCTTCTCCATTCCTCCCCCTCCCAACCATTATTCTTCTTCTCATTAATAAGGGTCCCAAAAGTATTGGGGCATCTATCAAGGGATGCGTCCCAAATTAATATGTTGTGGTGTAGACCAATTGCATTAATAATTACAGAAGGTACAATAATTGTGTGCTTAACTACATTTTATTTTGTCTGATAATCAGATACTAAGAACTAATTCAATACACTGTCATTCATCTGTAGGAATATTCATTTGATTCTCCGACTTTTAACATCGTTATAACTGCACAGATGCGATTGGCAGAAACCGAAATTTTTTTCATAAGGCGTTTAGAATTGTGAACCTCCACGGTCAATAAATTTATCACGACTAGATGAAGTACCATCCCCTGCGTGGCTCTCTACCGTCCCTCACTATTATCAAATACAGCAAGTACTATCTACCATCACTGATGTCTCTACCATCCGTATACAATGAGACAATTGATTCTGTACGATTACTGCAGTTATCTCTACCATCTTTCGAAAACTCACATCAATTTTCTTTCTCTCTGTCATCCTTCAAAAATCACACATTATTGCTTTTTTTCTCTACCATTTCTCAACAAACATCAATGCTGTTTTCTCTACCATCTCTCAACAAACATCAATGCTGTTTTCTCTACCATCTCTCAACAAACATCAATGCTGTTTTCTCTACCATCTCTCAACAAACATCAATGCTGTTTTCCCTCTACCATCTCTCAACAAACATCAATGCTGTTTTCTCTACCATCTCTCAACAAACATCAATGCTGTTTTCTCTACCATCTCTCAACAAACATCAATGCTGTTTTCTCTACTATCTCTCAACAAACATCAATGCTGTTTTCTCTACCATCTCTCAACAAACATCAATGCTGTTTTCTCTACCATCTCTCAACAAACATCAATGCTGTTTTCTCTACCATCTCTCAACAAACATCAATGCTGTTTTCTCTACCATCTCTCAACAAACATCAATGCTGTTTTCTCTACCATCTCTCAACAAACATCAATGCTGTTTTCTCTACCATCTCTCAACAAACATCAATGCTGTTTTCTCTACCATCTCTCAACAAACATCAATGCTGTTTTCTCTACCATCTCTCAACAAACATCAATGCTGTTTTCTCTACCATCTCTCAACAAACATCAATGCTGTTTTCTCTACCATCTCTCAACAAACATCAATGCTGTTTTCTCTACCATCTCTCAACAAACATCAATGCTGTTTTCTCTACCATCTCTCAACAAACATCAATGCTGTTTTCTCTACCATCTCTCAACAAACATCAATGCTGTTTTCTCTACCATCTCTCAACAAACATCAATGCTGTTTTCTCTACCATCTCTCAACAAACATCAATGCTGTTTTCTCTACCATCTCTCAACAAATACCAATGCTGTTTTCTCTACCATCTCTCAACAAACATCAACGCTAATCTCCCTACCATCTTTTTAAAAAAACAAAACAACCAATGAACAACAACACATCTGTTCTGTTCCTCATCGGGTAAAACCGAATCTATTTATGTTGTCCAGTATCTACGCATCTGTATAAAACCCCTCGACACATCATCCTACACGTTATAACCATATAAAATAAGAGTTCAACCAGGGCGCTACTTCCAAGTCATCCAGACCACATCCGGAGGGTACGCCACTGCCAAGGGCCGTTATAATGGGAACTAATTGGGACCTGCGGGATGGAGGGAGGGATAAGTGGAAGGGGAGGGGGAGTTAAATTGTTTATTGATGGATTAATGACTAAAAATAGATAGAAACACGCGAACACATTTATTTATAAATAGACTAGGGCAGAGCCGTTTTTATGGGCCAAGATGCATTACACAATTAAAAAAAAAAAAGGTTTTCTGAACAACTGTCCCCGGGGGTCCCAACGGCCAAATATATTTATGAGCCCAAAATTAGCTATTGGTGGTCTTGGCATCGTTTTCGCTGAGGGTCCCCAATTGTACCATCTTCCTAGGGCCCAAATAATACAGATTTATCTAGGCCAACTTTCAAAGACTTAACAACGCCTTTGAAAAGGGGCTCTTTCCAAGATTGGAGTGCTTGGAGCAGAGCATTCGTGATTTTCACGCAGGAAGTGCATGGCTTGGGGGCCCCAACTCAGAAAGAGCCCCCCCCCCAGATTGTGCACTATTTCTTTCATTAAAAAAATCACAGTTTAAAACAACAGTCTTGTGAATTAAGGCCTTCCTCTATGGATGAGATGACCTTTGTTGACCTTTTAATCAGCATTAAATAAAAAAAAAAGTAACGGTTAGTTAACTTTTGAAGCGCCCGCTGCACATACATACAGCCGACACCGTCATGACTGTGGGATCACAACAGGGAGCAAAAGGTAAATATCTCCATTTTTTTTTTGTAGTTCGATTCCACCACATGTACCGTGTTCATTGAGATAACGTCATCGTCAACAACGAGCCCGTCCATCAACACAACTAAATTAATTAATTTTTTACCAACAATAAAAAAAAATTTAATCAGCACACATGCTAAACCAAAGAAAACATTTCATAAAAATGTAGTACATTTTTAGTTGCCGTTTTTAATAGTACTTTTTGTTTTGTTCAGTAGTACATCAGGGCAGAAAAAGTTCGGATCGCCTTCCCACCACCACCGCAAGGATCGGAAAGACTTGTCGGACAAGTGAGGGGGTGAGTTCCAAAACCTTCTAAGTACAAAATTTTCAAAAATTGAGTTATCATACTCATTAGCTTATTTCCCTATATTGGCATATATTCTGGGAGTGGTTAATAATTAATAGCGCTGATTTAAACGGTATTTAACAGTTTTTGGAATTAAAACACTCCCAGAATATATGCCAATATAGGCAAATAAGCTAATGAGTATGATAACTCAATTTTGAAAATTTTATACTTAGCAGGTTTTGGAACTCACCCCTTCAAGTGATCGGGTATGCGGGGGAATTAACTCGTACGAGTTCTCACAAGAAAGAGACCATCGCGACCGTCACAGGGAATTCCCTTTGACAACGCACCAGATGGATTTGATATTGAAAAGAGTTTTACAAAATGTTGCGTCTGATAGGCTTCTTGAAGAATGAAGATATACAAAACGGAAGACATCTTATCATTCTGCTAATTATTGTTCAGTGTATATGTTGTGACTATATTGTGGTGTGTGTGCGTGTGAAGTCTCTGTAAGGATGGGATAAAATCTCTTAGATCCTATAAACCGCTAATGGGACGGTTTTTATGGTGCCCTTCTTTCATCCCCACCATAGACGATAGTTCAATGGCCATGGAGGCACCACGGGAGATATAGCGGGAACTGAAGCCATGACCTGAAAAATCCATTGGTCCTCACCGGAGATCGAACCAGTGATACTCAGGTCGACAGTCGAGCGCTTTACAACACGACCATGCGTCCACCTGCTATATGTTGGTAGCGGCCCCTTACTTCAGAACGGCCCTGAAACCTATATCCTTATAATCAGGGCCGTTCTTAGATATTCCGGGGCCCTAAACCGAGACTACAGTAAATTGTTTCTGTGCATAAGTACTGGGTAATGTTAAGGCCATCTTAGCAACGCCGGCCTAACGAATTGCGGGGCCCAATTTAACGGTTGCTTGCGAGGCCCCTCGCATAATTTTTGCTCCTTTATAAATATTCTATTAATGCGGGGCCCCTGCCAGGCGCGGGGCCCTAGTTTGGAGTAATCGGTCAAATCGACCTAATGACGTCCCAGATCTTAGAATTTTATTAAATAGAAGTTAATGTTTGAAGGGGTTTTTCTTACAATGTTTTTAATAAAGAGATATAACGCGATGAAAACGAAAAACAATTCTCTTTTTTTATTAAAAAAAAATATGGTTGATGCGCAGAAAAAACAAAAACAAAAGCTCGCTTCTGCGTCCTACATAATGACCTTGGGTGGATGGTAGACCAATCAGAAATGAACAATTTTCCTTTCAAAACATTTGTCAAACATGTCAGCTGATTATTTAAAGATCTACCTTAGCATTAAAAAGTTTAAGAAACTCTAATAAACTTGATTGAATTTCTAAAAATAAAATAAATAAATGAAAATGAGCTGAAATGTCACCCGCCTGCTATTTCTGTGACATGGTGACTGAATTACATGTACCGATAACACCTACGCTGAGATTGATGACGCCATTACATAGTTCAATAACTAGTGCCGAACATGCTCAGGTTAAAAAAGAAAAACTGCAGCAGGAAGTAGCCAGATTTTTGTCCCCCCCCCTCCTTGCTTACAGTTTTGATGCTAACATATAATTACTGTGTATGCCTAAATACACGGAAGTTTTATCGACAATATCGACATGCTGACAAGTTGAAAATAAATAAGAAAACATTATTATTATTTTTTTTTAAAGCTGTTACTTTTAGTAATATGAATCTGGGAAGAAAACATAAAAAACAACTCTTTATTCTATTAAATGACAGTTTTAGGAAAAAATTAAACAAAGCGATTATCTATCTATCTATCTATCTATCTATCTATCTATCTATCTATCTATCTATCTATCTATCTATCTATCTATCTATCTATCTATCTATCTATCTATCTATCTATCTATCTATCTATCTATCTATCTATCTATCTATCTATCTATCTATCTATCTATCTATCTATCTATCTATCTATCTATCTATCTATCTATCTATCTGTCTGTCTGTCTGTCTGTCTGTCTGTCTGTCTGTCTGTCTATCTATCTATCTATCTATCTATATCTCTAACTCTCCCCCCACCTCTCTCTCCCTCTCTCACCTCTCACTCTCTTTCTCTCTCGCTCTCCCTTTCTCTTTCTCTCTCTCTTTATATATATATATATATATATATATATATATATATATATATATATATAGCAATATTTCAGTCATGGTCCAGGTACTCTCTGAAATAATGTGCCAGGCTAACCAGAGTTGATTCTCCTTCGCCAAAGAAGGCCCTTCTAGTCTTAATTGCGTTTTAAACATAAAGGCTTTTAGCGCCAACACGTAATTTTGCCCTGGCCCCCTAGTATCTCTGTAAGTCTCTGTAAAAGAGCCCCCTCCCCGGCCGCCAAATAGTGAAATTTGAAAAATAAAAACAAAAAAAAATTATAATTTCTAAAAACTTCAGTAAAGCTCTTAAGCTAAAAAGAGTAACGTGATAAGTCCGTTTTATTTTGCTGATGCAGCAATACATTTGTTTACCGTAGTAAACCAAAACAAAACTAGCAATTGAGCCTGTTCCATTCTGGACACAGGACGTGTTAGCGAATTTCATGTTATGTATCAGTACGTTTGTTAGCTTTCAGTAAATATTTGTAAATTTTGGAAATGCTTATAAATTCAATTGTGTAATGCATATGTCTGTAAAAAAAATATTATTAAGACGTTTCTTTATATTTGAAAAAAAATTATTTTCTCTTAAATCTAACTACAAGTGGTTTGTGGTTACTGAGAACAGGACTCATAAATTGAAAAGCATTCGAAATTAGAGTCGATGTAACCGTCCGGAAAACTCATGTCAATTGCACTGGCATAGCCTCTGATATTAAACTCAGAACACAAGCTTATTTTTCATTTGATGGAGTTTCTTAATAAATCTAGGTGAAAACTACGTGCTGCAGTATTTCGCACCAAATGAATGGGTTAGCGAACGTACAAGGTGTAGAATGGGGCCTTATATATATAATATATAAGCCTCCTTAGGATCCTCTGAAGCCCAAATCTCAGAGGTCCTATCTGCGAAATGAACTTTTGATGTACAAACAGCAGCCCAAGACCCACAAAATGATATATACATGATGGGTCTAGGACTTAGTGGTTGCTGGAGATCTAGGGCGCTCCTTTTACTAATATAGCTTATATGTAAAAAACGGCATTTATCTCGACCTCTGAGGGCCCCTTTTACGACCCTCAGGAGGTCAGATCAAGAAATTGAAAAAAGTCATTTCTTGGTAGGCCAAGACTCCGCAAAATGATATATACATCATGGGTATAGGACTTATGGTTGTTGAGATCTAGGGTGATGACGGACAGACAGACAGACAGACAAATGCTCTAAATAAAATTCTTAAAGTTCAAAACATTCTTTCCATTCTAATGCCGAAAAAAGAACATATACGGTGCAAAGGAATTAATTCAAGGCATTATTCCGAAATAGTTGTTTGGTTTGACGTAAATCATCCAATTACTGCAGCCAACAAAAAAAAAGTAGATGCAGTCACCTCCGGTGATCTTTGCGTTACCTGGATAAGCGCATAGAAAAAAGAAACCGTTGAGCCATAGTAAACGAAGGCTTCTACTTAACCCCCACTCCCTTACCTTCAAGTGACAGTAAAAGGCGGGTGTTAATTAAAGCGTTTTTTTTGAAAATAATAATGAACATATACTACTTCTTATTCAAGTGAGGTCTTTTAAAGGGAGATAAATTTTGAAAGGGAGATAAATTTTATTGCCGTTTTGGAGTTTCGGGGGAAATTAGACATCATGTGGTGAACAAGAATTAGACATCCAGCGAGGTGTAAACATGATGATGGTGATGAAATGAGGGCTGCATTGCATTGTTGCGTTGTTACATATAGCTGACGTATGTTTCAACAATATTAAATATTTTATTACCCCGATGTGTACATTATGCCTTTTGAGCCGGCTAATTAAAAGTGATATTCGGCTGGAACGTAATTAGCGTCCAACTTTAATGTTGGCTTTTACTCTCGTTTTTAATTTGTTGCTTACTAGCCTAATGATTGCGGCATAGGTTAGATTGACCCAGAGTTAATTAATTCCATTGCTCCGGGTCGCAATTTTTCTTTGAAGATCGTTTCAGACGTTAAATGTTGTGAAAAGTTACAGCGATAAAAGAGATAACACAGAACGTTTGAGGATGGCCCTATTGATATGATATCCAGCCCTTAAGACATGTAGGCACCATGGAGGACATGGATACGCAAATGAGAACATGGAGGTAGCATAGAGGACATGTAGGTTCGGACATATAGGTGTGGACATGGATACGACACATAGAACATGGATTCGACACATAGGACAAGGTGCGCCATAGCTGACATTTAGGTGCGACATATGACATGGAGGCGTCAAATAGAACATGGAGGCTCCACACAGGACATGGGGGCACGACCAAGGAGGCGCAACAGATGACATAGAGGCTCTACAAAAATAGTACAGGCGCGGAAATAAAGGCGTCACAAAGGACATGGAGGCAGCACAGAAGACATGCAGGCGCGGACAAGATGGCTACAGACGTGATAGAGGCGATACAGAGGACATGTAGGCGTGGACAAGATGGCTACAGACGTGATAGAGGCGATACAGAGGACATGTAGGCGTGGACAAGATGGCTACAGACGTGATAGAGGCGATACAGAGGACATGTAGGCGTAGACAAGACGGCTACAGACGTGATAGAGCCGATACAGAAGACATTTAGGCGCGGACAAGATGGCTACAGACGTGATAGAGCCGATACAGAAGACATGTAGGCGTGGACAAGATGGCTACAGTCGTGATAGAGGCGATACAGAAGACATTTAGGCGTGGAAAAGAAGGCGCCACAAAGTACATGGAGGCGCCGCAGAGGACATGGAGGCGCCACAAAGCATATGGAGGGGCGACAGAGGACACGAAGGCGTGGACATTTAGGCTTGGACAATAAGGCGTCACAAAGTATACTGAGGAGCCACAGAGGACATGAAGACGTGGACATGGAGGCGCCACAAAGTTTATAAGGCGCCAAAGAGGACAGGAAATCTATCTGTCTATCTCCATCTCTCTTTCTTCCTCTATTTTCACTCTTGCTCTATATCTTTCTCACTCTATCTCCCCCCTCTCTTTCTCCTCACTCCCTCATTCTCTCTCTCTCTCTCTCTCTCTCTCTCTCTCTCTCTCTCTCTCTCTCTCTCTCTCTCTCTCTCTATGCCGTCGTTAAACCTCTCGCCAAAACATTTCACTTTCATTATACAGACAAAATGGTTACGCCACGCTCCATTGACTCTCAACTAAATTGACAAATTGTAGCCGACAAATTGGTTAAAGTCATTCTAAAAGCAACCATTCTCTCTCTCCCCCTCCCCAACCCCCTGGGGACACAACCCGAGGTGAACATATTCTTTTCATTAATAATTCATCAAAGATATATTTTTTTTTCTCTCGGGTGTAAAGAAGATAACAACCTTTCTTCAAAAAACTTACCTAAGTCTATCTATCTATCTATCTATCTATCTATCTATCTATCTATCTATCTATCTATCTATCTATCTATCTATCTATCTATCTATCTATCTATCTATCTATCTATCTATCTATCTATCTATCTATCTATCTATCTATCTATCTATCTATCTATCTATCTATCTATCTATCTATCTATCTATCTATCTGTCTGTCTGTCTGTCTATCTATCTATCTATCTATCTATCTTTCTATCTATACTTTGTTAATCATTGATAATCCGACCGAATATTATCGACAAAAACCGAATCCGACGTACACCGAATCCGACGAACACCGAATCCGCCGTAAACCAAATCCGACGAAAACCGAATCCGACGTAAATCGAATCCAGTGTTTTACTTATGAATCAACGTAAGATACATTCCGAACACGGGGCGCCACACATTTGCCAACTACGACACCACTCTGCTTATTTAAATCATGTACAATAGCCTTTTGAATCCAGTGTCCCTAAAGGAACTGTTTTTTTTTAATTGTTCCATTTCTAAAGCCACACTGTATCGGACACCCGGAACTTTTTTTGTTTTGTTTTTATGCGGAAGATTTCAACCCATAATCCGTCCGAGAGAATAAAGACACTAAATAAAACCTCACTAGACTACAGTGTATACATATTGAATGAAGGTATTTAGACTTTGGTTGACATCATCATGTATTCATACGCCTTGTTTTTTTTTATTGCGCGCACAATCTCACACAATCTTAAAAATCCATCCCTGAGTTTGGAATTACAATCCTTGAACTTATATTGCTGATAAAATAACTATTACATATACAAGCTGTCGTTTCCTCTGCCACATATAATAAACAAAAAATGTGATCAATATAATACGGAAGTGCTTTGAATTATGTATGTGTTGATTATATGTATAAATAAAAAAAGGGGCAATTGTTTTATCAATATGAATAGGAAGAGTGTCCTATTAAATACACGAGCTGTAAAACCAGAAACAGGAAAGAAAACAAATAATGTGAGAATCTCGACTCTTAAAACTGGACCACACCCCTCTCTTCCCCCCCCCTAGCCTTATTTCCCTTTTACGTCGCCATTTTTTTCCCTTTAAATTCTTGTATCCACCAAACCTCGTAATGTGACGTCAGGTGGAAACATGGCGATTATACGTCATTTGAGACGCACTGACCCTAAAATTTGATAGCCGTTCATTACCGGACATAAGGAACGTTCTGGTTTGAGGTTATGTTTTCTTTTTGAAGACATAAAGTTTTTTGTAGTTTTATAAAGAATGTAAGCATTGTTTTTGTAGATCTCCCACGTTATGTAAATAAAAAAAGATTGCATACAGTGAACTGAGTGAGTTGAATCAGGATGGGTTTGAAGCTTGTAATGTGTTTTTTTTAAAGCAGTGCAGACAGTTTTGAAAGGCAGGGAAATGGCTGCATTAAACGGAGTGGAATTAGCTGGGAAATTGTTACTCTAGCTGTTTTTTTTTTTATTATTTCATACATGTGCAGAGGCGGATACAAGGGCGAGCGCCCGTCCGGGGCCCAGACTTTTGATTGCCCCCCACACAAGCCCACACTTTTTATCACTTTTTAAAAAATACTTCAATCTAATAATATAATAGCGATTTGGGCTCTGCGTTAAATCGAAAGTAAAGAATTAATACATCAGTACTGCAGTTTAAAATACAATCATGAAAAAAACCGGATCTACCCGAAACCGGAAAATAACCTAGCCCACAGATCAAGCCTAAGGGGATGTAACTCTATGCAAAGGTTTTGCAGGGTATACGGTTAGTTTTAAATAATATGGAAACTTTACTTGTTACAAAGTGAAGCGCAACACTCGCCTTTTTATTTAATGACGTTCATCTTCAATTTAATGTCAAAACACTTCACACACCTGCTCTTCGTCAGGCTTGCTCGTCAAATTTACTTGTCCAATGTGGCCCGCGATTCAAAATGTTTGCCCACCCCCTGCCGTTACATCTGTCCAGTAAACAGTTAGTGTACTTCACAATGAGCTGATGCCGTGGTAGCTCAAATAAAATGATCAAGACCCATAACTCTGCGCGTTTTCTCTATGTTGTTTCCCTTAATGTACGTGAGTCCTAGGATAAAACAAAATGTCAAGAGTTACTGACCTTGTTGCTGAGACACAGAAGTGTCCAGCTTCTCCCTGGCTTATGATGGCAACAGTCTGATCATAATTTTTTTTTACCCCCCCCCTCCCCGCGCCCTTATTTTTTTATTTTTAGTTTTGATGCCATCCTCCTCCCCCCATTTTTCATTGGTTTTTATTTTGTCACTGGGGATTTCCCTACTGACACCGCCCACATGAACCTCCCACACAGATGATAGCAACTGATGTCCATAAATCTTCTTGAACTGGTCAGTAGCTGGCTTGACCGTGGTGGGGCTATTTTATGTGGACGCGACCAAGGGTGATTAATAATGTAACCACCTGTATACTGCCAATTTTTTACTTTCATACACACTTACACAACTAATACATGCAGGGGGTGCTGGATTAATGTCACTGTAGGCAAGAGGCTTGTTACCCGAGGGCTGATTTTATGTTCAGGGCCTGAGGGTATAGCATTATTAGCTTCATAGTTAGCTCTGCTCTGACCCACAGGTGGTAATGAAGATTTTTTAAGACTCTGGTAAAAAAAATCAATCACTCAGCCATTGACTCATCGAATGGCCTAATCTACTCACTCAAACAATCATTTTTAAAACTTGCCTTATTCAAACTCTCGATTTCTTGATCATCAATAATTAAAATCAATTTCTCATTTATGTTGATTGTTTCAATTTTTATGAACTTCGTTTTTTATCAGTCTTCAGAAATTAAATAATCAAATTATTCCACAATCGATCAATCAATCAAACAACTTTTCAATCAGTCATTCAATAATTCAACATTTCAATCAGTCATTCAATTACTCAACATTTCAATCAGTCATTCAATAATTCAACATTTCAATCAGTCATTCAATAATTCAACATTTCTATCAGTCATTCGATAATTCTATATTTCAATCAGTCATTTAATAATTTAACATTTCTATCAGTCATTCAATAATTCAACATTTCAATCAGTCATTCAATAACTCAACATTTCAATCAGTCATTCAATAATTCAACATTTCTATCAGTCATTCGATAATTCTACATTTCAATCAGTCATTTATTAATTTAACATTTCTATCAGTCATTCAATAATTCAACGTTTCAATCAGTCATTCAATAACTCAACATTTCAATCAGTCATTCAATAATTCAACATTTCAATCAGCCATTCAATAACTCAACATTTCAATCAGTCATTCAATAACTCAACATTTCTATCAGTCATTCAATAATTCAACATTTCAATCAGTCATTCAATAACTCAACATTTCAATCAGTCATTCAATAATTCAACATTTCTATCAGTCATTCAATAATTCTACATTTCAATCAGTCATTTATTAATTTAACATTTCTATCAGTCATTCAATAATTCAACATTTCAATCAGTCATTCAATAACTCAACATTTCAATCAGTCATTCAATAATTCAACATTTCAATCAGCCATTCAATAACTCAACATTTCAATCAGTCATTCAATAACTCAACATTTCAATCAGTCATTCAATAATTCAACATTTCAATCAACCAATCAATAACTCAACATTTCAATCAGTCATTCCATAATTCAACATTTCAATCAGTCATTCAATAATTCAACATTTCAATCAACCAATCATTCAACTGAAAACAAATGGCGGTAATAAAAACAACAACAACAAAAAACAATACAAAAAACACATCAACATTTGAAACTTCTTTAATTACATAATCTTAACGGATCCGTATCCGTTACATCCTTGAGTGAACTCGACACCCATGCAAAAGATACGGGGTCCAACCCCTGGTAAAGCCAAAAAATATCCGCCGCTGACTTTGGAGAGGAGATGGGCTGCCACTAAGTCTATAAGCCCCACAGAAAGGACATCTGTTAATGTGTCCATTCGTTTCCCCCCAAAAACCACATCGGATTAAAAAAAAATGTTAAGTATGACGTTTTAAAAGAAATCTGCGTTAAATCGAAAGTAAAGAATTAATACAACAGTGTTCCAGTTTAAAATCGTCAAACGTAAACAACAGTTATAAAAATCATGAAAAAATCGGATCTGTCCGAAACCAAAAAATAACCTAGCCTACTGATAAATCATAAGGGAATAAAACTCTATGCAAAGGTTTTGCAGGGTACAGCTAGTATGATGATAATAATAATAATAACAAAAACTGTAACAACCTCAAGATATTTGTCAACTAGACACAGCCTGATTAACTGATTAATTTAATGATTACAATATTATAAGGCAGAAAATAAAATTTGTCATTTATATAAAAAAAAATGCGATTTTCAGTCAATGGAAAGTGTTACGGTTGGTTGGCTACAAATTACAAATTCTCTGTTTCAGTCTTTTGAGAACTTTGTCCATCTAAGAAGTAATACTATAAACTTGAGATAAACAAGGGAGACAAAAATTCAGAAGCGCCAAAAAACGATTTGATTGGTTGTTGAATTAAAAAAAATAAATTTGGAGCGACTTTTAACATCTGTTTCTCAGCAGACTATAGGGAAGATAAATCTCTTTGTGAACGTAAAGTAGGCTACTTACCTCCCCTTTTACTACTCACACACAAACACACACACACACACATACACACACAATCACGAACATCCGGGTCCATTCTGGTTCAGACACTACTGTGATTAACAATTTAACGGTCGTTTGACCGCAAAGGAGCTGGCAGACGATTGCATTCCCTTGAGGGAAAAAATATTTTTATTTTTGTGTTTTCCTTGTTATAAGTAAATGTAAACATTTTAATTTTTATTTTACATCTTTGTTTTTCATATTTGACATTCAGTGTCAATCGGAGCAGTGTAATGTTTTCCATGGTCTGGCGAATTTTTCAAGGTCACGGCTGACCGCCGGTCGTCTGCTTAGACCGACCGCTTGACTGAGTGTAGCCCCCCACACACACACACACAATTTACCAAGTCTCTCTCTTTCTCTCTTTCTCTCTCTCTCTCTCTCTCTCTCTCTCTCTCTCTCTCTCTCTCTCTCTCTTTCTCTCACACACATACACTCACACTGGCATGCTCACAAGAATTCTACAAATGAGGCATTGTAAATTTGTTTTCTACAGATTTCGATACAATTTTCCAAAAATCAAACAGTAATCTTTATTATCTACCTTATGAATTAATGCCAGCCTAAAGAGAACTAATAAATCACTTAAAGAGAACTAATCAATCACATAGAACTAATAAATCATTTAAAGAGAACTAGTAAAATTACTTAAAGAGAACTAATAAATCACTTAAAGAGAACTAATAAATTACTTAAAGAGAACTAATAAATCACTTAAAGAGAACTAATAAATCACTTAAAGAGAACTAATAAATCACTTAGAACTAGTAAATCAATTGACGAAGTGTAGTCACGGACACACAGACACACTCAAAGATGCAAACACACCAACACCTATAAATGAAAAAGACATACTACCCACAATCACACCCACACCTATGGATGCAGACAATGCAGACACCCCCACGGACTTTAACCACTCCCACACATACAGACAGACCCACAGATTTTGACATGCTCACAGACACTCCCACTTCCACACAGACAAACTCACAGATGAAGACGAATCCATTCATTGACAGTCATTCTGTGAATTGTGTGTGTGTATAGGTATGTAGGTATGTATGTATGTATGCATCATGTGTGTGTGTGTGTGTGTGTGTGTGTGCTGTGAAAGCAAGCAGATCGGTTGGTGCACATCAATACTCTTTAATCATGAAATTGCTATACACTCTCTTCGACTTAAAGGCTGAGTTTATTGTCGATGTTTTTTGACTTCTTCAAGTTACAGATGTACAATGCAGTAAGCTGCATTTCGAAACATCCACATTGTTTAGGAGACAATAATTTTCTTCCGTGTTCCATGCCGCTATACAAACATGGATAAACATAGACAGTTATGTCAAGATGATCGCAAGCACTGACCCAGATAGTGCTATATTAGTACACATCTAGCACGAGATGTGTCAGCACACACATAAAATCAGTGTCGTCTGCTTTGACTTGCCGCTTTGATCGTGACATGCCATGTTACAGCGTGACATGCATAGTCACAGTGTGGCATATGGTGTCATTATACATGACATGCAGTGTTATAGGGTGACATTCCTATTTTATTTTGTGCCATAGCGCGACACACACAGTGGCTGAAATCGTCCCACAGTTCCGTGTTCAACTCACGCACTCTATCCTCACACAAATTGTAAACATATCCAAACTATAATCA
>JAGDYQ010000064.1:4039638-4071474 GCA_021962125.1 Bulinus truncatus
ATGAAATAATCCGCCGCAATAAAAATCTTCCCCAAGTGGGTGTTAATAGACTACCGGCCATAACACTTGGATTTCCATATCGAGGCGGGGGAAGGAAACCAATATCTGCGCATGCGTCACAGTGAGCGATAACTCATGTATCATCTATAGTTAAATAAAAAAAAATGTATAAAGCGATCGGTGGGATAGTCTGGACTAGTTTGCCTGGAGGCAAATCCAGGATGAAAAAAAAACAGCTTTCAAAGGTGAAGTACACCATTTGTGCAAATATCATGGACAGAAGGAATCGTAATACGGATAATTGAAAGATAAGCGCGATTTACATAATTATGTAGAACTAAATATAACTGGCGACCATGGCTGGACAGAATCATCCTTGAAATAAAGTAGAAAAAAAAAAAAGAAATAAGGTATTTAAAAAAAGGAAAGATGGCAAAAGATGAGCGAATTAGAATTTAATGATATATTATGTGTGTGTGTGTGTGGGTGGGGGCATAAAGATATTGTAAATATAACAAAAATAAATGTTATAAGTTTGAATACGATGAAGATGATGTGAAGGGTGCGCTCAGGGCCCGTAAGTTTGAGAAAGCCCGCAAAACTTAATATCCGCCAAACTTAATTCTATATCCTTTCTTTTTGCTCACCTCCCCCATATATTAAGGGCCCCCAATATTTCCTTCTGGTCATCTGCTGCTAATACACATGGTCAGTCGTCCACTACACGTGCATCCCTCGCACGTGTTCCTTGATCTCATTCTATCACAAGTCAACCACCGATTCTCTCCCTTGATCTCATTCTATCACAAGTATACAACCGATTCTCTCCCTTGAACTCATTCTGTCACAAGTCAACCACCGATTCTCTCCCTTGATCTCATTCTATCACAAGTCAACCACCGATTCTCTCCCTTGATCTCATTCTATCACCAGTCAACCACCGATTCTCTCCCCTTGATCACATTCTATCACCAGTCAACCACCGATTCTCTCCCTTGATCTCATTCTATCACAAGTCAACCACCGATTCTCTCCCTTGATCTCATTCTATCACAAGTCAACCACTGATTCTCTCCCCTTGATCACATTCTATCACCAGTTTATGATAAAATTTGAGTAGTTTTGAATCGGGATGGATTTTTTTACTATAATATATATATATATATATATATATATATATATATATATATATATATAATATAGATTTGGGCTTTGCGTTAAATCGAAAGTAAAGAATGAATACAACAGTGTTCCAGTTTAAAATACAATCATGAAAAAAAAATAACCTAGCCTACCGATCAAGGGGATTTAACGCTATGCAAAGGTATTGCAGGGTAAAGCTAATTATAATTAGTTTGCTTAGTATCAGTAAAAAGATTACCTATGTTTCTATTATTGATTAGTCCATTAACTAATTGGGTCAAAATATATATCATTAGTGTCCAGTTTTTAAATGGGGTAAATTACATTTTTGTCGAAGTCAGTTTTTTTTTGTTTTTATTTTTTCGAAAACGTGTAAAATTAATTTGAGAGTGAGAAACCCAGAAGTATATGTAAAAAAAAATGTGTACAATGTAAGAAAACGGGTCAGTAAGAAATGAAAAAAATTTAGACTTATTGGTTGCTTGACAGGCGGAGTTGTTTACAATCAATTATTTGAGCATTTTACTTTGATAAATATTGATAATGTTTAAACTTTATTTCTAATTTAAATATATTATAACAAAAGTTGAAACTTATGTGTCTTTTGTGATCAATAACTGTTTTTTTTTCGAAAGTTTATTTTTCCAATTCTAAATACAGTAACTAAATAAAGCTATTGGTCGACTTTCTTTTTTTTCATTTTCAAAGAAAGACCATGTTTCAACACTGGGTTAACCAAGATGGCAGATAACTCTTGTGCACAATCCCAAATAAAAATAATTATCTCCTCTTGCGTGATTTCGGCTCTTAGTGTAGCCTGTGATACAACCACTGCTTTACACTCTGTGATTTAATCAAATTGATCTCTGGTACCATTTCTACCATAACGCCTGGTCCTCAAACCGGTAACTTAATGCACTCGCCCGATCGTACCCACACACAGGCATTCAATGACGTCACACGTGGATAGCCATTGGACAATCTGTACCCCCCCCCCCCCAGGGTACAGTATGAACTTCGATGGCATTTACAAACATATGGACACTTTTTTTTTTAAAAAATTATACACATTTTCAATAAAAATTGATGCCTACAGGGGATTTCCTTTTTCAAGATCTTCGTAAGCTTTGCGCATGTAGCTTTTTAGTCGGTCATTCTATTCTACTGTTCACTTTATTTAATTTTTTTATTATATTTACAAAATATTTTTGTCATTAAATGAAATTTAAAAAAATAATGTTTGCGGGCCATATTTTATTTTATAAGCTTCATTAAAATGGCCACGTAATTTTTTTTTTGTTTTATCTCCAGCTTCCAACATGGCCCCCAGGACAAAGGTACCTAAGGGGGTCCTAAGCAAAGGGATATATTTTTTGGGGGGGGGGCGTCCTATCCAGATTCTATTTCGAGAACCGATGGCTAATATTGGACTCTTCGATGGCTGGGCCTTTCCTTATGAACATTGCACCAAATTTTTAAGACGATTAAGCCCAGGTGTCTCTAACAATTGGTTAGATTGACTTATCTTGTGGCTGGTAAAGTCAAAGTTTCGACAAGGGAATCCTCCATCAACAGTAGGGTCAAAGGGAAGGGGGGGGATGATCTGCATGTCCTTTTACAACGGCACTGGATGATGGTACGTCTTTTACAACGGCATTGGATGATGGTACTTTTTTTACAACGGCACTGGATGATGGTACGTCCTTTACAACGGCGCTGGATGATGGTACGTTTGTTTTTCTTTGATCTATCTCCAATTTCAAATACTCGTTAAAACAAAATTGAATTTCCACGATAACAAGAACTCCTGATTTTTGTATATACTGTATACTTATGATAATTTGTATGAATATTTGTATGTTATGATGAATTATTTGTTAACTTTTAGTGCATTCTTTACACACCGAGCAAAGTTCCCGATTATTCTTGACAATATTTTTTTTTATCGTTATTGTTTCTGATTGGCTGAACTCGATAATGGGATGTACACGTCATCAGAGTCTGTTGTCCTCTGCCATGAAACACATCAAAACGAGATGTCACGGTCAGTTAGAAGCATCAACCCATTCACTCGGATTAACGACCGTTTTAGCCACAGACATTATCCCGCCAATGGAGAGGGCAATTTGACGTCTGCTCAGCTCTGATTGGTCCAAATCGTTTAATTTGAAATAAAATTCATGATAATAATAATAAAAAAAAACTAAACATTAAATTTACACGTCGAGAAATCAACCAATAATGTCCGTGTTTTTTAAAATTTATTTATAACTTCTCCCACACCAAGAGAATAACATTGTTGACGTTTATGAACATTGGAAAAAAAATTAATTCATTAATTAATGCTCATTATTATTTCAGGGGGGGATAAAAACCTTTTTCCATATAATCATCCTTTTGGGATGTGTGAAAATAGATTGTTCCATCCTTGATAAGAATGCATCAACGAAGCTTTGATCATTCTTCTAGCCGGAGCCGGATTTAAAATTTCAGAGGCCCCATTTAGAAAAATTAAAACTTTTTGCAAAGTGTTTTTTTTTAGACATTTTTTTTTTACCCCTTAACAGTGGTTGTCCCCATACCCTGGGCCGCTAAACGGTACCGGTTCGTGGAACAAATGTTACTGGGCCGCCCAAAAACAATAAATTATTTCCGTTTTATTTATTTCTCTCGCGATTGTGCGACTTCCATGGAAGAGAAATAATCAGCGTTGCATTCCCCCCTTCCAGTGGGCCGCGGTAAAATTATCAAACGTGGCGAGAAAAAGGTTGGAGACCACTGCTCCTTAACATTTTGGGAACTCTAATTTCTGTCTTTAGCCCTATAGTTCTCCATGATTCATATATGAATCAACCATATTTTCTCATTATTATAATCTTAGTATTAACTTTGGCCTAAAAAGGTGAATGTATTTATTCATGTTAACTCAGAGGGATGTAAAATTACTGGAAAAGCATGCAAAATCAACTTTCGCTTTTTTATTTCCGATCTGATGTTAATAATAGTACAAATATAAAAAAAAATAAATTGGGCACTGTAGGGATAAATCCTGTAATATAACCTCTGTTTTACACTCTGTGATTAATCAAATTGATCTCTGGTACCGTTTCTACCATTACGCCTGCCCTCTAACAGGTAACTTAATGCACTCGCCCGATCGTACACCCACACACACTCAGGCCTTACACACGTACATGACGTTTACACGTGGATCGACACACCGAGACTGAACAATCTGCGGCCAATCTCGTAAATTGAATGAAAACCATCACGCAAGTCATGCAGAAATATAAACGTTATTTGAGGACCACTCGAAAAAATAATAATCAAACTACATACCTTTCAAATTCCCTAGAAATGACCAACATTTATCTCAATGATTCCAATATTTTAATTTGCCTTTGCAACGAAAATATAAAAAAATAATAATAAAATAAGCTCATATTAAAATGCAAAATAAAGTAAAACAAAAAAAAAACTCCTTAGTGAAACAAATATTATATGTTAATTAACATTACTATAAAAATAAATGTTTGGGTGTACATTTAGATCAATAAAAGTAAAAGTTCTCTGAAAACCCCTAAGGACTCATAGAAGATGAAGTGTAGAATTCATCTGTTTCAGTAACACTGTCATATGAAGGGATTGTGTGGTTAGCACAACGCCCAGCCGCCTTAACTCCCCCAACATAAAGTCAGGTGACCCATTGATTGGACTTTGTGACTTTTCACCAGAACGTGAACAAAAAAAAAAATCCCGAGGATCTCACTGAGGTTCGAACTCAAGACTCTTGTGTGGACAGTCGGGTGCTCTACACCGCACGAGACCTTATTTAGATCGACAAATAAGTATTTATTTAATGCAATTTATCAACTACTGTTAAAATACTATCTCAGTCCAGTATATTGTATTCAAACTCGTTCTTAAGTTTACTAAGATAATTTCTATGAATATATGTATGATATGATGAATTATTTGTTAACTTTTACTCAATTCTTTACATAAAGCTTGTCATTTTTTAAATTTTTTTATATTTATTTTGTTTAATACTTTATTTAAAAAATACATAATTATCTATTGTTCCACACTTTATTCTATCTTTGGCTAGTTTATGGCAGATTAAAGTAAACGTTTGGTACACTGGTGCTGTATTTTGGCTAGTTTATGCCAGACTAAAGTAAAAGTTTTGGTACACTGGTGCTGTATTTTGGCTAGTTTATACAAGACTAAAGTAAAAGTTTTAGTACATTGGTGCTGTATTTCGGCTATCAATGCTATCAGTGCCGTCACAACATTAGCAGAAGCCCTGCTCATCAAAATAAGTTTTTTTTGTTTATTTTTCTTTAAGAAAAAAATTTCAATAACTTTACTTTAAAAGGGCGACGTGGTACAACTTGCCCCCCCCCCACTCCCCCCTCCCTCCCGCCTTAGGGGAGGTGACAGCATCTTTACGACCGGCACTGATACTAATAAGTACAACCACTGTGAGAATCTCATTCAGTTATGTCTAAATACTTTAGAACTTCTCCTGTTTTAATCTGATTACAATGTAGAACATTTTTATTTCTCTAGTAAACCTAATTGCAAGGTATTTGAAAAATTCTGTCTCTCAAGATAGAACAACCATTCCCTTTCCTTTTCCTCTTCGCTGGCGCTTGAGACATATTTATTTTCAATTTTACTCTTCTATTTTCTCTCCCCCCCCCCTCCTCCAACCTATTCCCTTTCCGTTCCAAGCCGCTATCCTTCCTTCCGTACGAATGAAATGACTGTATAATGGGGGGCGGAGGGACCTCTCTCCCCCTCCCTCTCTCTCTATCTACGGCTCTGATCAGAAAGTGATTAACAATGACGTCGCGTGCTGATGGAAACCCCCCCCCCCTTGATACAAAGCAGTAAATAACTGTAGAAAAGTAAAGACAATATTTCTCCATCCATCTAACCTGAGATTCCCCCCCCCCCCCTCTTTCTAATAAACTGAATTTTTTATATTCATATATTTATATATCCCAAAGAATTCTGAATGAGCGATAGTTTTTTTTCTGGAAGTGAGACAGAATGAAAAACAAAAGTTCCGGTATCTCTGTTGTACTAATCCTGTCTGATCTTTCGACTCGGAGGCGCGTGTGTTGTGAGACAACTGACTTGTGTGTGTGGAAGTCACAGGTTCAAGTCTCCAATATGTAAATTTATTTATGGCGCTTACGTGACCATTACAGCCTCGGTTATGTTCACGGATTGACTGGCGGTGGTGGTAGTGGTGTACGTTATAGGTTCGATTCTCAACTACACGAGTTAGCTGTCCCCCCACTACTCATTAAATTTTGTGAACTGTGCGTAAAGAAAACACTAAACGGACGAATGACCCATTTACTACAGTGGTCAAAGTTTAGTAAAAAAAAATACATCCCCCCAAGTAAACGCTTACAAACTTTAAACATATGGGAAGTTTACATAATATAAAATAAAAATTACCTCCAATATAAAAATATACCAACAAATATAATAAAACAAAGTAAATATTCAGTCGATTCCGCTTAACTGAGACACATCGGGACCGAGGCTTTTTGTCCCAATTAAGCGGCTGTCCCAATTAAACATACAAATTTACCATTGGCTTCTTGGTTTGGTTTCTTTGAGATTTGTCCCAAATAAGCGGCTGTCCCAACTAAGCGGTGTCCCAATTAAGCGGAATCCACTGTATATATAAACAAAACAAAAAAAAATATTCCTCTGTAAACTAGGCCGAGCGTAAAGATGATTTATCCTTTAAATGTATTGATCCATTCGATTATTAGGTCGACTTTCTGAGAACCATGCTTGAGTTCTTTAAGATCATTCCTTTTATTATTAGAAAATGATTTTATGATGTCAACATTAATAACTCATTGGGACTGTTCAGTTGACTGGAACTGTTGTTCTGGCTTGCCAGTGTTGGGTTATGCACTGAGTTGGGTGGACTGTTGAAATACTATCTATCTATCTATCTATCTATCTATCTATCTATCTATCTATCTATCTATCTATCTATCTATCTATCTATCTATCTATCTATCTATCTATCTATCTATCTATCTATCTATCTATCTATCTATCTATCTATCTATCTATCTATCTATCTATCTATCTATCTATCTATCTATCTATCTATCTATTCATTCACACATCCACCCACCCACCCATCCAGTTTTTGCCTTTAATTATTTTTGTGGAGGGTTGAGAATTGGGGGGGGGGGGTTATTTTCTTACATGACGATGTCACGGAACGCTTAGAGTCTTCGTCATTTGACATTAATCTTTTCCCTTAATTAAAATGATATTTTAAATATATACACAAAATAAAAAAGTCTAGTTCCATTGCATGTATTTCTGTTTGTCCGTCCACAAACCTTAAAATAGCTCATTAGTGAAGTTGAATAGCGAGCGTTGGTGCAAAAATAAATATCTGGGTGAAGGGGTTTTCCCATAAAATGTTTATTCTTTGTGTGTGTGTGTGTTTTCGTGTGGCGGTAAATGTGTGTGTGTAAAGGTAAATTGATTCCAAATTGTATCATTGTTTTGTTAATAATTTGTTTGTGTGTGTGTGTGTGTCTTATTCGAAGCTGGGATTGGTTATTTATTGAAACTATCTAAGTTCTTCATTACTTTTTGTAACAGCAAGTTAGGAAATCTCCCGATCAATGAGAAATCAATTTTAGAAACAAGCATCCTCAAGTGCCACTTTATTTTGTTTTTTTTTTCGATTTTTTTCTTTCTTTTTAAAAAAAAAAATCCTTTTTATACAATGCAACAACATCTTTTATAATTACACCCCCTGATGCAATTCTTAGCCCCAGCGTTGTGAAATCTTACGTTGTTTATCAGGCTGCAGTCAAACATACCCCACACAAATGTCGCATAAATTTCAGTTCAATGAAATTGGCATCGTTAAAGGGCATGACAGAACGCTAAATGGATGCTGTCTATGCTATCGATAACGATGATTATGGCAAATGATGATGATGACAGATTATCCCGGGGGTCACTGGGTCTGAAATGAAAGCTTTCAACTTGGGAAATTAATTTTAATTCAATCTTAACCTTTTTTTTTTTTTAAATTGCAACTTTATAATTCTTACATTGATATTTGTACAGAGAAAAACCTGATCTGCTCTACTCCGCACGTTTTGCATCAGAGTATCTCTACGGAATAATGGCGCCATGGAATCTTCTTTCTCCAATTATGATAATGCTGTACGGTTTTGTTTTTATACATTATCCTAGTTTTCATACACGCGTATCCTGACATCTATTTGGATTTATCTGGATAGAAAAAAAAATCATCATTCTAAAGAAATCCAGGCTTTTAAACAAAATCTCGCCTCCTTTTCGTTTTCAGTATATCTCATTTTCGAAATTGACTTTATATCTGAGGGATGGACAATGGTCGAGAGGAGTAGAGAGCTTGACAGTTAACCTGAGTGTCTTGGGTTCGATCCTCGGTGAGACCCAAGGGTATTTTGCCACGTGAAATTTTACATGCAGCTTTAAATGGGTACTTGACATTAATAAGGGAAGTAAATGCGCTGGTCATTGGGCTAGCCACGCAAATTCATCCTATGCCGTGGTTTCAGAAACAAATGAATGCCACACTTCATCTAACCCAACGGACCTATAGGGCTAAGGGAACTTTACTCTTTTTTTTTGTATGTATCGATTTGAATTTAATAAAAAAAAGATAGTTTGATACTCGGTTAACACGCGAAGGCAACAAATAATGGATTCACTACAATGAAAAAAAAAATGGTCTAACAACTTTTTTGGGCTTTCTCGCATACAGTTTGAGGGCGCTCATGTCCAGTTGACCCAAACGCATCCACTTTGAAGTAAGCCCCTTTTGTCAGCGAAGCCTAGCTCGGGGGTGCAGTGGCCATAGATGCACCAGAGAAGTGGTGGAGGCTCATAATACAGATCATTTCACTATTCCTTCCCTATCTGGCGCTAAATTAAAAATATAGATTGTATTGTACCTAAAAGATGTGATAATTAGTTGAAATACTCTTAAAGAATATTGATGTTTTTAAAATAAAATCTACAAAATTAAGCTCGATACAGAATGCGGGCTAAGAACAGCTAGCGGCCTAAATGCGACCCGCGGCCCACTTAAGGCCAGCGGAACAAACTCTGCCAGCGGATTAAGTACCACCAGCGGATTAAGTACGGCCAGCGGATTAAGTACGGCCAGCGGATTAAGTACGACCACCGGATTAAGTACGACCAGCGGAACAAGTACGGCCAGCAGAACCAGTACGGCCAGCGGATTAAGTACGACCACCGGATTAAGTACGACTAGCGGAACAAGTACGGCCAGTAGAACAAGTACGGCCAGCGGATTAAGTACGACCACCGGATTAAGTACGATCACCGGATTAAGTACGACCAGCGGATTAAGTACGGCCAGCGGATTAAATTCTGCCAGCGAATTAAGTTCTGACAGCCTATTAAGGACGGCCAGCGAACAAAGTCCTGCGAAAGGGTCGAATACGGCCAAGTATGGCCCGTTAGGCTTTTGGATCCTGCCCTCGCTCTGCTCCTCTCTGCTCGTTTGTATCAATGACATTTACATTTAGTTTATATTAGTTTAAATAAACAATCCACCCTTCTACCCTTCTATCATATCTAAGAACCCACTGTGGTCCGCGGTTCAAAATAATGTGCCCCCTCCTTCTCCTGGTCTAACAACATAGTGAAAGATTAAACACTGCAGTCAGAGACAGTGGTCCAAGTATTTCGGCGTTGCGTCAGCCTTGTGTTGTAATTATTTCCTCCATAACATTCAAACAGTCTTTGCTCTTTGGTTCAGGAATAAACGCGGAAGTCGGCCAAGAATCGGGATACACAGAGAACGATCTAGAAATAGCAACAAACTCACAAACAAATAATAAAACAACAACAACAAAGACACCGACAAAGCAAAGGGAAACAATAACAACCACCAACATATGGATGGCGTGAGTGTAGACAGGTCACTGACCTAAGGTGGATCATCTCCCTTGCAGAGCTCTGTTATCCAGATCTACATGTTTCCTTTCATTTCATCTATAAATGTTCATTTGTAACAGATAATTTGACCCAATGGCCAAAGACTATTATTATACATTTCAATTTTTTCCCACCATAGTGTCGACATTATTTCGTCTTCTTTCTTTCCCCGAGGGTGTGGCGAATCACATTTAGTGAGCTCATGCGGTTTTTCCTATATATATATATAGACATGTATAATTTGTATATATATAAACAAGTAGCCGTCAGACGTTGTAATTGCTGGTTTAGGTAAAACTGTGATGTCGTCTGCTCGAGATACCAGATATTTCGGTCACAACGACGCCGAACAAAACAGAGGGAAGTGACATCGACTAGGTCACGATGACCTGGGAGGGGCTTTTTTTTTTCATTTCTAAATTCAACTTTCGTTTGATTCCAAGAAACTGTTTTGTTACTCACTTTGCTGACTCTCTGTGTGTGTCATCATATTTGATCTCTGAAATGTTACCTCTGAAATTGACAGAACCGAAATGTTACCTCTGAAATTGACATAACTGAAATGTTACCTCTGAAATTGACATAACTGAAATGTTACCTTTGAAATGTTACCTCTGACATTGACATAACTGAAATGTTACCTCTGAAATGTTACCACTGAAATGATTACTCCGGGTATCATGAATGTATCTGTATGTAGACCCAAGGTGTGTGTTGTGTGTATTTCAAACCAAGACTTCCACTATGTATTACTCCCCCGCCGTCCCCCCCCCCACAGCACACACACAAACACACACACCGGCGAATAACATAAATAATACTAAAAAAAAATTCAAAATTAATTTAATAACCAAAGCTTTAATTAGACTATCAATCAATTAGAGAGAGGGAGAGAGAGAGAGAAATAGAGAGAGAGGGAGAGAGAGAGAAATAGAGAGAGAGAGAGAGAGATTGAAATAGAGAGAGCGAGAGAGGGAGGGAGAGAGACAGAGAGAAAGGAAGAGAGAGAGGGAGGGAGGGAGGAGCAAGAGAGTTAGAGAGAAAGGAAGAGAGAGGGACGGAGGAGAGAGTGAGAGAGAGAGTGAGAGAGAAATAGAGAGAGCGAGAAGGGGAGGGAGAGATAGAGAGAAAGGAAGAGAGAGAGGGGGAGGGAGAGATAGATAGATAGAGAGAGAGAGAGAGAGTGAGTGAGAGAGAGAGAGAGAGAGAGAGAGAGAGAGAGAGAGGGAGAGAAATAGAGAGAACAAGTTTGGTCATTTCAAACAATTTATCTAATCGCCCGATGCTGTAAATTAACAGTATCCAACAGCAATACATGTATTTCTATAAGCTAAGCACTTATCCCCCATAGGCAAACTGCTGCCCCCTCCGGACAACTTATTCCGTCCACCAGCTAACCACTAGTTCTACAATGAAGCACAACACTAGCCGCTTTTTAATGTTATGACGTTCACATTTAATTTACATTAATTCCTATCATCACTCTCCCTACCTGCTATGGCTACAACCCCCATGTGGCCCTAGATGCAATAAGTATTCCCAACCCTGGCCTACACAGTTTGAGAATTGTGTCTTACGCCTCCATATGTAGGGCAGATATTGATACAAGCTGCGACAAAATATGGGAACCACTGTTGACAAAATCTCGCTAAGAGCGTCTGTCAAAATGTCTCCACTTATGAGCCAAAAAATGTCTGTCCACATGAAATGATCTGAGATGAGTTCTAATGGAAAGCAGTGATTCCCAATCTTTTTTTGCTCCGCGGATCACAAATGTATTCGCGGTTACTTAATTTATTGAGGGGTAGGGAAGCAGTGGTGTAGCGAGCACAATACCTTTTTTAATGCCCCCCCATGTGAAAACCATATGCAGCCCCTTTGTGAGTAGCGCCCGGGGCATGATACCCCCATTGCCTCCCCCCTCACCACGCCACTGTAGGGAAGGAGAGGGGGGGGTCAAACCTTTCAAGAAATAAATAAAACATAAAAGAGCTTATTCTAAATTTCATTAATTTGTTAAACGATAGGCTAGTCTTGGGTGGAGGGCTGCGTTACTGTACAGGGGCTAACAAAGTGCCGCCTTCCCTAGTTGGCCGCCTTCTCTGGTTGGCCGCACTCCCTGTTTGGCCGCCTTCCCTGTTTGGCCGCCTTCCCTGGTTGGCCGCCTTCCCTGGTTGGCCGCACTCCCTGGTTGGCTGCCTTCCCTGGTTGACCGCCATCCCTGGTTGGCCGCCCCTGGTTGACCGCCTTCCCTGGTTGGCTACACTTCCTGGTTGGCCGCCTTCCCTGGTTGGCCGCACTCCCTGGTTGACCGCCTTCCCTGGTTGGCCGCACTCCCTGGTTGGCCGCAATCCCTGGTTGACCGCCATCCCCGGTTGGCCGCCCCTGGTTGACCACCTTTCCTGGTTGGCCGCACTCCCTGGTTGGCCGCCTTCCCTGGTTGGCCGCACTCCCTGGTTGGCCGCCTTCCCTAGTTGGCATCCTTCCCTGGTTGGCCGCCTTTCCCGGTTGGCCGCACTCCCTGGGCACCCATCGTGTTACGCCACTGGCTCCGGTTAGTTTAAAATATTTAGAATCGCTGATTTAAATCACATTGTGATACATACAAAGACAAACAACCACGTTCAGAGAGAGAGGGGAGAGAGAGAGAGAGAAAGAGAGAGAGTAGGAGAGAGAGAGAGAGAGAGAGAGAGAGAGAGAGAAGATGAGATAGAGAGATTATTAAGAGAGTGATAGCAAGTGTCTGAGACAGACAAAATCATAAAAAGAAAGAAAAAAAAGTGAATAGACAAATAAATAGATAAATAGAGAGAGAGAGAGAGAGAGAGAGAGAGAGAGAGAGAGGGAGAGACAGAAAGAGAGAGAGAGAAATAATGGCAGAGAGACCGAGAGGAAGACATGTCAAGAAGAATTAAGATGAGGAATGCACAACAAGAAAGAATGGCATGGCATTGTTATAACATGACTTCCTGCTCTCTTGTAGCAAAAAAAAAATAGAAAAACTAGCTTCCTCAGAAAGGGAAGACATTTTATAATGTCTGCTTAGAATCTTCTGAGTTGATGCAGTGTCACAGAAAGCTTTATCTGTGATTGTTTTCAATTGCTGCAATTTCTTTTTCTTTTGATGGCGTTCTGTAAATTACTGTAAAACAACCAATTGACCGGCTTGAGGCTATATCTCAGTCAAATAAGTGATAATTTATATGTACAAATTGACCGGCTTGTATATCTCAAATAATGATAATTTATAGGTAGGAAAAAAATGGAATGAGCTGTGGAGCTACACATAAATTGAGGACTACAGACCCGGAGTCAGTAAGAAGCGAGACTTGAAGACCACCGCTCTGCTGTCAGTAAGAACCGCAGGGTTGTTAACGATACTCTTAAATTGTATCGTCAACACCGATACCAATACTTCATGAAAATAGTATCGCCAATACCAATACAAATACTCAAGTAAAAATGTATTGCCAAAATCGATACCAATACAATTCCAATACTTTTGAGAACAACAAAATATCTTTTATTTAAATTAAAATGAGTGTAAGTTTCTCAAGTTTAAACAAAAAATGTAAAAAAAAAATGGGATGCATTGTCAAAGCACAATTTTAATGCTAATCACTTTACTAATCACTTTGAATTTATGTAGATGACAAGTTATTAAATCGCTATTGTTTTTCTGCAAATAGTGGGAATGGAAAAGTATTGGTATCGAGTATCGAAATTTTTTTGTTTAAAATGTATCGGCGATATACAAATCAATACTTGATACAAAAAGGATCGGCAATACAGCAACCAATACTAAAAAAGTATCGCCGATACTGTATTGGCCGATACCGATACTTCGATACTAACAACCCTGAAGAAGCGAGATATTCAATGAGGACCACCGGCCCTGAGTAAGAAGCGAGAAATGAGGACCACCGGCCCGGAGAAAGAAGCGAGAAATGAGGACCATCGGCCCGGAGAAAGAAGCGAGAAATGAGGACCACCGGCCCGGAGAAAGAAGCGAGAAATGAGGACCATCGGCCTGGAGTAAGAAGCGAGAAATGAGGACCACCGGCCCGGAGAAAGAAGCGAGAAATGAGGACCACCGGCCCGGAGTCAGTAAGAAGCATTAAGTGACGACCGCAGTGCGGATTCAGTGGCATGGAATCATGACCTCTGCTCGGGAGTCAATAAGTGGCAAGGCCGGATGCTAACAAGATCGCCGCTCCTGACTCTGTAAGGGGCGAGGGCCAATAAAAAAAAATAAATAAAAAGTAAACAACAACGGCTACTGATTAGAGATACGCGAGCAAATTATTTTTAGAAGCTTTTAATTAAGTTTCACGGTCTGTGAACTCCGTGGGTGGTTACAATATATTGAACTAAATTTATCTTTAACGTTAGTTTCATAAGTACCAATTACATAAATCATCTCTTCATCTACATTGGCACCACATTATGTATTTAGTAAAGTTTATATATATATATATATATATATATATATATATATATATATATATATATATATATATATATATATATACAGTGGATTCCGCTTAATTGAGACACCGCTTAATTGGGACAGCCGCTTATTTGGGACAAAGCTCAAAGAAACCAAACCAAGAAGCCAATAGTAAATGCGTATGTTTAATTGGGACAGCCGCTTAATTGGGACAAAAAGCCTCGGTCCCGATGTGTCCCAATTAAGCGGAATCGACTGCATATTGCTAAAATTATTTTTTTTTAATCTATTTATTTTTTTTTTAATAATTTTATTTCTGTATCAGATTTCTATTGACGTGCAAATGGACGTTGATCAATGAGCGAGTCGAAAAACATTGAACTCTTAAACATTATTGATAAAGTAGAAAGGTACGTTAGAATAAATTAAACCATAATAATTTCCGATGTACTTTAGTTCCGAAACATGCTATCATTGCGTAGAAGCCGATGAAATGAAATTCATCACCTAAAGATAGACATTTTATAGTTCAAAACTATTTTTTTTTAAATAAATAAAAGGTAAAAAATGTGAAAAATAAAAGATGTAACAGAAGATTGCACAAGTTGACGGCAGACACTGCCAGCAATGTTAGAAATATTATATTCAAGGAATTTTATTTTCGAAAAAAAAATTAATATTTTAATTTTTTTTTTTTAGATATTAACAAATATGATAGGTATAATTGTACGTAAATAATACGAATGGTGAAAGATACATCAATGACGTCAATGGGTGTATATATATATATATGCTATCAATATATATATATATATATATATATATATATATATATATATATATATATATATATATATATATATATATACAATGGATTCCGCTTACGTGGGACACCGCTTAGTTGGGTTGGGACAGCCGCTTATTTGGGACAAATCTCAAAGAAACCAAACCAAGAAGCCAATAGTAAATTTGTATGTTTAATTGGGACAGCCGCTTAATTGGGACAAAAAGCCTCGGTCCCGATGTGTCCCAATTAAGCGGAATCGACTGTATATATATATATATATATATATATATATATATATATATATATATATATATATATATGATATGCTATTGATAGCGTTCGAAAGTTGTTTTTTTTTGGCTTAGAGGCTATTATTACGTTGACAACAAAGAAGTAAGTAACAGAGAGTATTAAAAACCTGACTTATCATTTTGCGTGGGACTTTAAAACAAAAAGCAAATAAGATATTAACAGAGTAATTTATGTCACGGACAATTTTAAAAAAAAAAGAGATCAACAAAGGGGGAGAAGGGGCTTGGGGGGGGGGATGAAGAGTGCAGGGAGTTGGAGATTTTAAAAAATGGAATCAGTAGGTGTGTCGTCTGGCGTACTGACTATTTTTATTACACAATCCCGCCACATTCTTTCATATACGGTAGACCGTTTTCTTTTTTGTTTTTAACCTTTGAGGTGACTTTCTGTATTATGAACTTTTACAGCAAAGGTCGTATGGTCCTGAGGTTTCAGAACAGAAAACAAAAATTAAACGAGGGAAAGGGAGGGGGGTTGGGAGGGATAGTTGGGGCTGGCACGCCGAGGGGGAGGGGGGGTCATTGCCAGGGGGGGGCCGCATCTGTAAGGGTGCCCCGACCCTGTCAATTTTTTCACGACTTATTGTTTATTAAGGGGCCCGCAATGATGTCCTGCCCTGGGGCCCGTGTTGGCTCTCGGCGCCACTGGCTGGAAGGGGGGGGTGGGGGGGTGTCAGATATAGAGTTCGTGGATATTGGGACGATGCAGGTGCGTCCCATCGGAACTGACGCAAGGCACCGTTTCGAGCCCCGATGGTGTCATGTTAGTCAGTCAAATTATTCAGTGACGTCATGGGATAGAAAGCAAAGGCTGTGGTCACCGTGGTGCCCCCACGTCTTTTGCCCCCCCACCCTATTGGTATATAGCCTGGGTCACAACGAATCAAACTCCTCTCACAAAGCATTATGATTCAACATGACTCAGTGGCGTAACCTTTGATGGTACCCCCCGGGGCGGACTCCACAAATAATGCCGCTCTCTTCACGTGCCATAAAAGTGGTGAAAATGCCTCCCCTTATTTGAGACAAAGTTATTGATGCACGGAGCGCCCCCCGCCCCCTCCATCCTTTACCTTGTTACGTCGCTGAAAGTATAATATGATGTAATGGGGGGGAGGGTAAGATTGGAACAGATGATCTCTCCCAACAATAGTTTGCTTTTATCGAAATGGGCAGAATCAAAGTCGTGCCGATTTAAAACATTTCTGGTATTTTTTTTTGTTTGTTTCCAAATACAGTTTAGCCTCTGACTTAAAGCACATCGTTTCCCTGAACTTTTAATAACTCCACCACTTGGAAACTGGTTCAATATCTCTAGAGCCCTCACTCATTCATGGATACACACGTAAACACACATACAGACATATATATATATATATATAACTATACACACACATATACATACACAAAGACAGACATACACGCACTCAACCACTTGCCTTTCTTCCCAGTGACATAATGACCCTTTGATCCAATAGCCTTGACCCAGTTTCTTTCGCCAAGAAAGTTTCATAATATTATATAAAATGCATCTCAAAAAAAAAAATAATAACGGATGTCACAGTTTACTATTGACATTTTTTGTCCCGCTGAAACGGGGGGAGGGAGATGTCATTCAATAATTCTGATGACGTACAAGACAAAAAAAACAGTAAATGAGCTGGTGCACGTTTTGAAAAAAAAAAAAACAACAACAACGACAATAACTCTGTTATTTGTAAATAAATAACACAATTAGAGAAATATAATAAATAACCACCTCCCCCGCACTGTTTATTCTAAAGTTTAAATGACCTTTTTGCACTGCCCTGTGACGGAAGTTGTTGGAAGTAAAAAGGGGCTAGGAGTCAGGGGATTAGAGAGTTAGCGTAACGGAGTGGGAAGTTAATTTGCTCACCGGCTGTTTCAACATTTAGATATTGCGTCATCAAAAAGAGAGCTACTGGGGGGAAAAAAAAGTTTTAGATATCTTTTAGTACGGCGAGTTGGCAAAAAATAAAAAAAATAAAAAGTTGAAGTGCATTCTTTAAATCTCTGCGAAAAGAACGAAACAATTAACGAAATCAAGAAATGAGGAAAAGGAATTTTAAAAAAAAAAATTGAGTAGCCGAGACGGTCACAGGATATCGATTATATGCCAAAATGACATATCAGACAAGTGACATAAACGACAAGATGTCATTAAAAACGATCGTTAAAAAAAAAAGAAATAGAAATAGTCTGAGAATTCTCTAAGAAAAGTTTGTTAGTACATTACACAGAATATATATTCATAATATTTATAAATCCTCTAAAAATGCGGAATACCTTAAAACTAGCTGTACCCTTCAAAACCTATGCATAGAGTTATATCCCCTTAGGCTTGATCGTTAGGCTAGATTATTTTTGGTTTTCGGGCAGATCCTATTTCTTCATGATTGTATTTTAAACTGGAATACTGTTGTATTCATTCTTTACTTTCGATTTAACGCAGAACCCACGCCGCTATTATTTATATAGATTGATACATCATTGCAGTGGCTTTTTTGAACTCGCAGTTTATATTATCGACGATGCGTATTCTGTAAAATTTATATTCTGTGCTACTTCAGAACTTAAAGCCGACAAGGGATTAGAAAAAAAACAAACAAAACAGGTTGAGGAAAATATCTGGCTGAGCGATTCAAGGTCGCCACGGTTGACAGAGAACTACGCGAATCCTTTACGGTTGATTGATTTTAAGCCTGATTGCACGTTAAACGTAGCGGTTTTTTTTCGAATTCAAGTAGTTCTAGTTTTATACCAATTACGTGGCATACAACAAGAACAGTGTAGCCTTGGCCAAGGCAGTACAGTGTGCTATCTCTCACTGATGGATGCGAAAATTGCATAAAAACTAGGTCATAGACAAGGGGGGGGGAGGAGGAATCTTAATTAGTCGATTGGTCGTTGCAGAACTGAATTTAAATCGTGAATGAAGTGTCGAGTGAAAGCAGGAATACGTCATAGACCAGACAGCCGTGGACGAGAGAGAGAGATTCGTAAATAGAGAGGGCGTTTGATTGGGACTAGGGAGGGGGTGCGGATGGGGCGCATGTAAACTTTCATCCATTGTACATCCGTGAATAAAATTTAATTATTAAAAAAAAGGCGCGACCCTTCCCTTACGAAATAAAAATGTGCGTCTGATGATTTAGCTACAAGTTTCCCTGGGATTTCATTGGTAGTTCCCTTCTGAAAATGTGGTTTCCTGTAGTGGTTAGAGATTACTCATATGAAACAAACCTTTTGCCAAAAACAATTTTTAAATGAGTTGTGAGAGTATGTTTTTAATCCAAATTAATTCTACATTCTCTTATAATACATTCTACACTTTTATTTCCAGTTAGTATTTATCTCTCTCCCCCTCCTCTTTCTCTCTTTCTCTCTCTGTCCCTGTCTGTCTGTCTCTCTCTCTCTCTCTCTCTCTGAACTCTCTCAGTGATAACTGCGGGCTGAGATCCCGTGAGATCAAACTCGCTGTGTCCCTCAACATCTGGAGACTGCCTTAAAGGCCAATGGAAAGCGAGCTACCCGACTGGTCCACCCTGTGGTCCGCCATCCCGGGACACTCAAAAAGCACATGGTCCACGGATTCCTCAACTTCCCCGCAGTGGCGGCAAAAGGGAATCGACAAAGTACGCGCCTACTCTCTCTCTCTCTCTCTCTCTCTCTCTCTCTCTATTACATTTATACAGTTTCATCCCTTTTATGCTCCTTTTAGACCATGGCTGGCCAAGTACGGCTCATTGGACTGTTCCATCCGGCATGTTATTTACAACAAACAAACAAATTCGTAAATACATTTATGTTTTGTTTATATCG
The DNA here is from genome assembly GCA_021962125.1 of Bulinus truncatus. NCBI lineage: Eukaryota > Metazoa > Mollusca > Gastropoda > Planorbidae > Bulinus > Bulinus truncatus. The sequence goes on from JAGDYQ010000064.1 coordinate 4,059,194, forward strand.
GTAAACAAAAACACTTAAAAAATTAATTCGTCTGAACTTGCTCTCGGCCAGGCCCCTTTGTCAAACTTAAGAGCCCAATGCGGTCCCAGGGCTCGAAAACTTTGCCCACACAAGGCATATACATCTCCATGACTTATATAGATTTCTTCCGTGTATACTAACCCGCCATATTATATATATATATATAGGCTTGCCATACGTCCCGGTTTGACCGGGACAGTCCCGGCTATACTGGGTTGCCCCGGTGTCCCGCCCCGTTGTTGAATTTGTCCCGGTTTAGATTCAGGGCACAGTTTCTTGGAAATAACTGAGCAAAATTATTAGATCAGAGAATGATTAATCTGCTCTTGTGTGATCAGTAACATTTTGGTAAGTAACACAGTTGAAGGCGAAGCCTGCTGTCAACATAACCTTGAATCAACCAATACGCATCCCGCCCACCGCGTGATTGTCATTGTCAATACGTTTCCCCACTCTAGCAGCGCCAAAATATACCTACCACTTACGAAACTGCCCGACTTGTACCGAGCACTAACAAAATCTCTCGGTAGTCGCCATCTCCAACAGTCCATCAGTCACGTACTACAATAGAGTGTACACGTGTGCAGTACTATTCATCGTCATTTCAGTGTGTTTTACAAGAGTTAAATATATAGCCGCCTTAATCGATTTAATAGCTATTTGTACAGTTTTCCTTGCATCAAGTAGGCAAAACAATGTAACAGTTTGTGTGACAGTGTGACTTTGTGTTTTTCATCTAGTAATCTGACATCAAAACTATGCCGAAAAGAGTCTGCAAATTTAGTGAAAGCCTTCAGAGTAAATTTCCGTTTATAAAAAAGGTACGTACACATGATGATAGAGTCAAATGTGAACAATGTGGCTCTGAATTTTCCGTTGCTCACGGAGGACAATCTGATATTAATGACCATTTAAACTCAAAGAAACACAAAAATAGCTTACTAAGCCTTGCTGGATCGTCAAAAATATCAACTTTATTCAAAAATACAAATCCTCTTGATTCTGAATATGAAATAGCTGCTAAAGAAGCGACATTCGCCTATCACACATCAAATCACAACATATGCTTCAATTCCAACACATGTTCCTCTAGATTTATTTCCAAATTTTTTGAACCAAAATTTTCATTGGGAAAAACCAAATGTGAGGCTATAATATTAAATGTAGTAGCACCTTTAGCGCTGGAAGGATTAAAGAATGATTTAATAAATGCAAATTTTGTTGCACTAAGTATGGATGCTTCCAACAGGCAAGAGGTTAAACTTGTCCTCAAAGTTGTGCGTTATTTTAAACAGGAATCTGTAGTGCAAGTCAAACTACTAGAATTTAAATCTGTATCTGGTGAAACTGCAGACATATTAACAAGTCATCTTATGACAGTCATTAAGGAAAATAAACTGGAAGATAAAGTAGTGGGCTTTTGTGGTGACAATTGCAACACAAACTTTGGTGGAGTCAAGAGGGCAGGCAAAAACAATGTTTTTACTCTTGTAAAGAAAGAACTGGGGAGAACAATAAATGGTATCGGTTGTGGAGCTCACATTGTCCACAACGCAGTTCAGACTGCAGTAGATGTGCTTCCCATAGAAGTCGAAGCCCTTGTAGTAAAGATTTACAAGTATTTTCACATCTATACAGTAAGGGACACTCAGCTCAAAGAGTTCTGTGAGTTTGCAGATGTTGAATATGGTAAATTATTAAAACACGGTAATACAAGATTCCTCTCCCTCTTGCCTGCAATTGAACGAATTTTACAAATATTTCCTGGTTTGAAGGAGTACTTCTTATCTCAAGAAATGTGTCCAGCTCTGATAAAAAACTTTTTTGATGATGAATGTGGTGAAATGTTTCTTTGGTTTGTGCATGGCCAGCTAACATTGTTTAATAAAACAATTTCAGCCTTGGAAATAAGTAAGTCCAGTGCTACTGATGTTGCTCATTTGTTACAGTTGTTGAAGGAGAATTTAAAAGAAAGAAAAGAGTCAAACTTCGTTCCCCAGAGGGCTAAATGTCTCTTAAAATCATTTCAAGGGAAAGACAATGTAGACTGCAACCGCATTGCCAGTGACTTCAAAGAATTTTACAGTCGGTGTATTTCTTATTTTGTCCTGTGGGAAGACAGTTTCGGTGAAGCACGAGACTTTGTCTGAATCAATGAAAACATCATTTCATGGGAAAACGTTGAAAGAACAGCAGAGTTGATAAACAAGAATCTCGGAAAACCTAAGATTAACACTGACGAGCTGTTTGATGAGGTTGTTCTTGCCAAGAAATTTTGGGTTTCTAAAGTAGTTGATTGGGAAAGAGAAGAAAAGGAAAACGATCGTAAAAAATCAAGCGAAGAAAAATGGATGGAGCTACTCTCTTCCTTTAAGCAACAAAACATCGCAATGTCTAATCTTGGAATGGTTGTTGAGTATGTGTTCTGTCTTCCTGGAACGTCCGCCCCAGTTGAGCGGATTTTTTCCATGATGAATAGTGCCTGGCGTGATGAACGGGGTTTGATGCAAGAGTCCACGGTCCGCGGTTTGATGGTGTGCAAAGTTAACTTCGGACTTAGCTGCAATGAATTTTATGAAAAAATTAAAGAGACGAAGGACTTATTGAGAAAGGTTCACTCAAGTGAAAAATACGAGTGGTATAGCAAGTAGAAAACTGTTTTGTTTTGTAAAAATATCATGTTTGTGTACCATTATGAATAAAATAACAAAGATTATCTATTCTATATTTTAAGTGTTTTTTACATCACTGTTTTCATACCCCCCCCCCCCCCGTCCCGGTTGGTCCGTGAAAAAATATGGCAACCCTATATATATATATATATTACGTATGTCCTTTAGACCTATATATTATTTCACCTGACCCAGATTCTATAATAATACCCATTACATAAGAATTTCCAGCCTCTCTTTGAATAAATTGACGCACAAGAAACACTGAAGTTTCTTGCGTAGGCTAAACATGCAACCAAGTATTGAACCACAAACAAAAAAAAAAATTAGCCCAACTCTATTTTGGTATTTACCGATATCAAGCGACAATACTTTCTACACAAAACAACTTACTGTGAGGTTTACATAAAAGTCAATATCGTATTCAATGAACAAAGGATAAGTATCAAGAATGACATAAGGTTTTTGTTTAAAAACATTGTTTTAATTACACAAGCACATTTGGATATCCATGTTCAAGAACCAGACACGGAGAGAAAAAATTAAGCCAAAAATGTAGCCGAGATTAATTTCTAAAAACAAAAAATGTAGCGAAAATAATTTCTAAAAAATAAAATGTAGCCAAAATTATTTTATAAAAAATGTAGCCAAAATTAATTTATAAAAATTTTAGCCCAAATTGAAACCAATTTTTTTTGTTGTTAGGAGACAATCAGACATGACAATTTCAATAATTTCTTTTCTTCCTCTTCTCTTTTTTTGTTGTTGTTGTTTTCATTTCATTAAGCAAACATTTTGACATTCGACACTCGGATGAGAGAAGGGCGGGAAGGACGGCTGGGCAGTTGGGGGTGGGGGTGGCTTATTTCTTATAATAAAAAAAATCCATTAACAGCCTCAATCATTTTCTGTGTCTGTCTGTGTGTCTGTGTGTCTGTCTGTGTGTCTGTCTGTCTGTCTGTCCGTCTGTTTGTCTATCTATCTATCTATCTATCTATCTATCTATCTATCTATCTATCTATCTATCTATCTATCTATCTATCTATCTATCTATCTATCTATCTATCTATCTATCTATCTATCTACCTACCTACCTATCTACCTACCTACCTATCTATCTATCTATCTACCTACCTATCTATCTATCTATCTATCTATCTATCTATCTATCTATCTATCTATCTATCTATCTATCTATCTATCTATCTATCTATCTATCTATCTATCTATCTATCTGTCTGTCTGTCTGTCTGTCTGTCTGTCTGTCTGTCTGTCTGTCTGTCTGTCTGTCTGTCTGTCTATCTATCTATCTATCTATCTATCTATCTATCTATCTATCTATCTATCTATCTATCTATCTATCTATCTATCTATACATATTTTCAAACGTGTTTGAATTCTTTAAATCCCATCAGATTGCTCCCTTTTCGCACCTACAAATTTTTACAGCTGCTCACACTCATTTTCTCCTTAGTGTGCGTACGTTAATTGCACGGTGCATTTTCGGCATCCATGTCTGTCTGTTACTAAAAAAAAAAAATATTTTTGGGTTCATCGGCCGCCTGTGATAATCTAGGTAACCTAGATTTAAAAAAGAAAAAAAAATTATAATTGAAGAATTTTTATAAGCAAAAAAAAAAAAATATAAGTCAAAAGGCAACTGTGTCCTTTGAACTATTTATATATCCGCAGTGGGCAATTTTATTCACAATTTACTCACGCAATTTTCTAAAATATCGTACTGATCGTTTTTTTGGGAGCATCTTTATTTTTTTTTAATTGCTTTAGAGCAGCCATGGGCTAACTACGGCCCGCGAGCCGAACCAGGCCCGCCCTACTGTTTAATCAGGGCCGCAGCCCGCCACTTGTTTCAAATTGAAACCCATCAATCAGTACCGCCGAGAGAGGGGCAGGGGGGGGGCAAACGCCCAGGGGCTCGGCGAGATTTAGGGGCCTGGACTGAGCTGGCCAATCAAATTTTGAAAATATTATTATCAGCACGGGGTGGGGGGGCGTGACAGCCCTGCCCAGGGGCCACGAAATTTCTGTCGGTTGGCCTGCTATCAATAGTCTTTTTCGTTCGTTTACCTTCAATTAATATTTGTTTATGTCAAACCTACCCCCCCCCCCATTCATCTTGTCTAGCTGCGGCCCGCCGGTTTTATTTGCGAGCCCGATATGGCCCGGGGCTCAAAGAATTTGCCCACCTCTATTTTAGAGTATGAAAAACTAGAAAAGTTATGTAAAATAAAAAAAGACTCTACATAATTCACTTTCGTAGAAAATTACTTTACAGTTAGCAAATCTTTGATTATACCTTCACTTGCTAATAGCAGTATCTAACCAAGCATATTGAAAGAAAAACAACTTAAATAAATATTATTTTAAAACAAAAAAAAATAATATGAAATAAATCTCAAGGCTTGAGTTACGCACTTGGAATATAGGTCAGTGGGTTAATATTTGGCACCATCACTGAAATATGTCATACAATTACGAAGGAATATCACTTCCGTTACCAGTTTCGGGAATTTCCTATTTTTTATTGCGATATAGAACTATTTGAGATTAAAAATTATTTCATTAATTAAAATAAAATAAAACAAAACAAACTATTTGTCAATATAATGAAAACTGCGTGACAAGACTAGCGAACAGATGGTTCGGTGGGCCTTGTTTAGATAGCCAGATATTCATGGTGTGGGTTCAGGGGTCAACCTGCCAATCCACACAGTCACCATCTACCTTTGTCTCCCGTAGTGTCCCATGGTCACTGCACTGTCGGCCACAGTGAAGATGAAATAAGGTGACATTAAAAAAAAAAAACCGATACCATGAGAAGTTTAAGTCATCTAATACAGTGGTCCCCAACCTTTTTTCTCGCCACGCACCGGTCAGCGCTTGATAATTTCACCGCGGCCCGCTGGAAGGAGAGGGGGGGGGGAGGGGTAGGGCGTTGACTATTTCTCGTCCATGGAAAGTCGCACAATCCCGAGAGAAATACAACCACAATAAATAAAAAGGAAAATAATGTTTCTTGGGCGGTCCAGTACCAATCGATCCACGTACAGGGAACCGGTCCGCGACCCTGGAGGTTGTGGACCACTGAATTCTAATAGATAAATTTTGCATTCTTAATGGGGAAGTTGTTTTTTTACCCAAGAAACAAGTATGGACCAGTACGACAATATAATATAATTAATATAAATATGAATCAATTGCAATGGTAGTATTAGGTGTCAGATGATCTTCACTTCCCTTCCCCAGTGTCCGAAAATTTTCAGTAGTTGTTCCGATGGGGTGGGGGGGGGGAGCGAGTAGGAGGGCATTTACTATGATTCGTCAAATCTTTCATTATTAACATGAAGGCAGTTGGATTGTGTCAGAAATAAAGACACAAAAAATTGTAAGTCGAATAGGAAGAAAGAATGAATAAAAAAGAAAGGAAAAACATAAGCGCCATCCAATAGTTATCATCACAATTTTCCGTCCCTAGCAGTTCTCTACCCCCCCCCCCCCCCCGAATTACAACTTCACAGCGCATAATCTAAATTTAGACGCGCACGTCAATTTCAACCGGTCTGTAATGTCATGTGATCAAGTGGAGACAAACCGCCGGATCAAGGGAGAGAAATAGCCCCACAAACACACAAAATAAACCTTCGGGTTATCTCTCTCGCCTCGTTCAATCCCGTCTTCAAAAAAGTTCCATTGCCTTTATTCTTATTCTTTATTTTTTAATATTTATTCCTCCCCAACCCTACTCTCCCAATGCCCCGACCCCCCCCCCCCGTAAAAAAAATCTTGGACAATATCGACGCTTTATTTTTTTGCCAAGTCATCAATTAAAAATAACAGAACAAAAAAAAAAACCTAAGACGAGGTATGGAATGTGAGCGATGGAAAGGCGTACATGTCTATGACCAAATGTCTGTTTGCGTGCGCGCGCGTGCGCGCGCGTCTGTGTGTGTGTCTGTCTTTGTGTTTGAATATGGATACGTTCTTATAATTTTGATTGTCCTCATTCGATAAACCGCACCCCCGACCCCCCCCCCCCACCACCAACCCCATTTATTTGAATGACATGAATGTACGATACGTTCAAAACAACAACAACAGGTAACAAACAACCTTCGCAATCTCTGGCAATCTCTGGCAATCTCTGGCAATCTCTGGCAATCTCTGGCACTGCCCCGTGAACTGATTGAATAATTGCTCAGGTCGATCGTTTGATACACACGATGTCAGGATGTCACATGACATTTCCTTATTGTACAGGGTTCACATACGTGGTTACACCGTCTGTCTTTATTTACATGCCACTCTATTTGCCTGCCTGTGAGTCTGTCTGTGTTTATGTCTGTCTGTGTTTGACGGTGGGATTCACGGGGTGGCAATTATACGACACGCGAGTCAAAACTTGCAAAATATAAAAAAAAATTGTCATGATATGAAAAAAAGATCTTTATTTTTAGTATGTATGCTCTCTCTCTCTCTCTCGTTCTCTCTCCCCCCCTCTCTCTCTCGTTCTCTCTCCCCCCCCCTCTCTCTCTCCTTCTCTCTCTCTTTCTCATTTAAATATTGATCTACAATGGTAGTGGTATTAAAAAAAAGCATTTTCCAATTATGGTGTAATCATAAACAAACGAATTTCGAAACAGCTTTGTCCATTTAGATAAATAACAAACTCAAAACTGAGCGATAGATTGCTGATAGACACGTCTCCCAAGTCTTAGGTATGTGTGTGAAGTCCCTGTAAGGACGAGATGAAATCTCTTAGATCCTATAATCCAATAATGGGACGGTTTTTGCAGCGCCTTTATTTCATCCCCACCATAGCCAGTTGTGCAATGGCCATGGAGGCACCACGGGAGACATAGCGGGGACTTAAGCCATGACCTGAAATATCCGAAGATCGAACTAGTGACTCTCAGGTCGACGGTCAAGCGCTTTACCACATGACCATCCGTCCACCTCCAAGTCTTAGGTAAACTTAACTGCATTCTTTTATGGAACTTTACCGATTAAGTGTTATGAGATGCTCGCCAAACAACGACCCAGTAATGTACAACCCAGTAATGTACGACCCAGTAATGCACGACCCAGTAATGTACGACCCAGTAATGTACGCAATAAATTGTTATAGACGGTTTGGGGGGGGGGGGTAAAGTTATTCCATACTAGTGATGTGTAGATATGTATAATTTATATTATGCGCTATAAGCCGGATATGTGAGAGTACAACTATGTTTATTGTCCGATCAACAGAACTAACGCTGATCGGTACAAAAACATATAATAAACAACAATAATTGTAACTTTTTAAAAAAAGATATATATATATATATATATATATATATATATATATATATATATATATATATATTTATGTTAACAGAGTTAAAACAAAATGTTCTCACACGAAAAGTTTTAAAACGTTTTCGAATAGAAGAATTAAATAAAAAGAGGTAAATAAATACTTTAATTTTAACCATAGTGAGTACACAAGGGATAGACAGACAGTAGAAGCGAGAACGAAGAGGTTGTGTTTCACGCAACAGGAAGAGGTTGTGTTTCACGCAACACGAGTTCCTTGATTAAGACTTTTTATTTTGAAACAAAAAAAATATGCCAATTACTTTCTTGTCTGAGAAAACAAAATGTTTTTAATTGTCCGCGCAGTAGAATTCACCCCCAAAAAAAGAATAAAAAATTAAATTACAGAATAAAATCGTTCTAAGAGCGAAAACAAAAAAATAGGTCAAAGGTTAATAGCAGTAAAGGTTTTTTTTTTAAAAAAAAACCAAAATATATTATAACACAATGACATTTTGCCTACCTGGGCTTCCTGACCAGTGGTCAGCAATAAACATGAGCAAATCACTAGCAGAAAGACGGGCATGGCTGAAGAGGTCGTCGGTAACAGTGAAGACATTTGAGATCAAGAAATTGAAAGAAAAAAAAACAAAAAAAAAATTTTTGCTAAATTGTCCCCGCTGTATATGGTCTTCCCTTCCAGACCGGAAGTAATTGTCCACAAGAAATAGATTCACGACTTTAATGTTCTGCTGACTGAGTGGTAATATGATTCACGTTTTGTGTGCGTGAGTGAATTTGAGGAATCAATGACTTCAAAGTTTAATCCAAATTTTTGTTGTAGAATCACTTAAATTTAATTTCTCTCCTTTGACCAATTGAAATAAAAAACTTTCTTGTTTATTTACTAAAAAAATGTTTTAGAATGTCACTATTAATATTTTCTTTATAAAAGCGCTAAATATGTTTCAAAACCTTTTGGTTTCCAGAGTATCTTTGTCTATTTAATTTTACCTAAAAGCTAAATAACTTACATACGTCATTTCGACATTTTTTACGGTTCACTTTTGTTTTTTATTTGTTTACTTTTCTTGAACTTTCTAATTATTACTTGTGAAATAGTTTTTATTTTTTTTATTTCTGTAAAATATTTTTCCTATGAAAAGCGAAAAATTGTGTCGCGTGTGAAGCGCTTCTACAGCCAGCCACTCGCATCGTTCTCGGCTTTATACCGCGAGTTCTCGCCAAGTCTGCCAATTGGCGTGTGAGAAAAAAAAAATGTCGCAGTACTTACTGCTATTGTCTACTGAGCGATGGGTAAATTTTAGATCGCTTTTCCTCCCACACACACTGAAAGTGAAGGCACGTATGAGAATGTGAAAGGATTACAAACACTCACAAACAATGATGAGAGAGGGTTGGGGGTGGGGGTGGGAGTGGTGTGTGATAAAACGTGATGCCACATAAACCCACGCGCCATTTTTTTAAGAATGGCTTTTTAATAATCTAGTCTTGTCATGCTGACTGGCAGCATTCGACGCATCGCAAATGTACACAAGATCACTACTGGTTAACTTATTCTGTTCTAATCTTTTGGTTAGCTTTATTTCCTATGGGTTTGTGGGTTTTTTGCGATGTTTTTTTTTTTTTGCGGATTCGTGGGTTTGAGCAATTGTCCTTAGATCTTCTGACTCACACTTGGGCCTGGTCTGATAAATTAGTGAGAAGGGTCAAAGTTGAAACACTTGCAGGTGCTACATGACAATACACGATCTTAATAATTTTGAGTCTGTTTGTTTACCTTTCGTAGAATTACGAAGAGAGTAATTCCTATAATGTGAACAAAATTCGCCTAGAGACTGTCAAACTCATGTACAGAAAAGCGACTTAGTTTAGCCAAAGTGCATGAATGCGCAACATAGTGAAGCTATTTTTCTAGTTTCGTAAAGACTAGCTAAAATTAGGGGGTAAGTGTGCAACCGTAGAAAGTTTAATTATTTCACAGAGAAAAAAAAGTAAAAATAAATCTATCTATCTATCTATCTATCTATCTATCTATCTATCTATCTATCTATCTATCTATCTATCTATCTATCTATCTATCTATCTATCTATCTATCTATCTATCTATCTATCTATCTATCTATCTATCCATCCATCCATCCATCCATCCATCCATCCATCCATCCATCCATCCATCCATCCATCCATCCATCCATCCATCTATCTATCTATCTATCTATCTATCTATCTATCTATCTATCTATCTATCTATCTATCTATCTATCTATCTATCTATCTATCTATCTATCTATCTATCTATCTATCTATCTATCTATCTATCTATCTATCTATCTATCTATCTATCTATCTATCTATCTATCTATCTATCTATCTATCTATCTATCTGTCTGTTTGTTTGTCTGTCTGTCTGTCTGACTGACTGTTTGTCTGTCTGTCTGTCTGTCTGACTGTCTGTCTGTCTGTCTGTCTATCTATCTATCTATTCAACCTGATTCTTTAACCTAAAATATACTTCCCGTGTTTCAGTAAAAGGGTTTATTCTCACTCTGCTGTCCCGTGGCTTTTGTCTGCCCTTACCACTATGGTCATTCCGGGTGTAGTCGCATAGCTCCAGGGAACTTTGTCAATTACATTACGTCACCGCTGTGTTGCTTTCTTGGTTCTCTTATGTGAATCAAAGACATAAAGTCATCTTAGTGCATCTATTTCTCTTATGTGAATCAAAGACATAAAAGTCATCTTAGTGCATCTATTCCTCTTATGTGAAACAGACATAAAGTCATCTAAGTGCATCTATTTCTCTTATGTGAATCAAAGACAGAAAAGTAATTTTAGTACATCTATTCCTCTTATGTGAATCAGACATAAAGTCATCTTAGTGCATCTATTTCTCTTATGTGAATCAAAGACAGAAAAGTCATCTTAGTGCATCTTTTTCTCTTATGGGAATCAAAGGCATATATATATATATATATATATATATATATATATATATATATATATATATATACACACACACACACAGTCGATTCCGCTTAATTGTGACACATCGGGACCGAGGCTTTTTGTCCCAATTAAGCGGCTGTCCCAATTAAACATACAAATTTACTATTGGCTTCTTGGTTTTGGTTTCTTTGAGATTTGTCCCAAATAAGCGGCTGTCCCAATTAAGCGGAATCCACTGTGATATATATTTCTTTAAGAAATTTTAAATATTAACGAGACATTACTTCTTTTGATTTTATAAGTGCGTGTTTTCTGTTTTTTCCTTTTTTTTTTTTTGGCTTTCAACCCCCATTGTTGAAAATGTTCACGTGTTTTATATTGAATGAAACAAGAAAATTTAAATTTAGCTTGAATGCCGCAGAGGATTGAAAAGTCTGGACACAAATGTTTTTGTCTAAAAGTTTTTATGAAAAAAAGAAGAAAATGTTTTCCCATCCACCGGGTGAATGGTAAGAAAAAAATATTTCCGTTTTTGGAAGAAATTTTTCTTTCTGTTAAATAATGTAGCAAACTTTTTTAATTAGAGTTCTGAATTATCTGTGAGATCAAGTCTGGATGATCATGTAAAGAACGAAAACTCAGTACGTATTGTATCGTATGTTATGATTTAATGTAAGAAATCAGCCCCTTTAGACCAATGGTGGCGAAACTCTTTGGGGCAGCGAGACGCGAAAATATTCCGGCGAAAAAAACAAAACATGCCACTTATTCAGATCAAAGTGCCAACTCTCCAATTAAAATTTAAAAGAAGTGATATTTTAGTCGCGTGCCGATTGATGAGGCTCTGCGTGCCTACTGTGGCACGCGTGGCTTAGGTTCGTCACCCACTGCCTTAGACTATAGTCGAGTCTATGCACCCACCATTTGGCCATCCGTCCAACCTGATATCATGCTGTGGGGGAGGGATGGGCTGGGGGGCGCGGAAGTGGTAGTTGACCAGTTATGGCCCTTATAGCCTCGTCCGATTCTCAATAACTTTTTTACCCCCCCCCCCCACCTTTTTTTTTTCTTTTTTTAAAAACCAATTTATTGTTTTCATTAATGTGACATTTTTTTTTTCTTCTTCTTAAATCTTTCAATGCTTGAAATAATGTCAACGACAGAGAAATTGATAGATGAACGCGGCAGTTATAAGCCAAAAAAAAAACAACAAAACAATAGCAATAACAACCATCTGTGGGTCTAAATTTGGGACAGGGGAAACCCAATAAATGTAAAACCATGGCTATTTTTAGAATAGAT
>JAGDYQ010000064.1:4071974-4115186 GCA_021962125.1 Bulinus truncatus
AAAAATATGGCAACCCTATATATATATATATATTACGTATGTCCTTTAGACCTATATATTATTTCACCTGACCCAGATTCTATAATAATACCCATTACATAAGAATTTCCAGCCTCTCTTTGAATAAAGTGACGCACAAGAAACACCGACGTTTCTTGTGTAGGCTAAACACGTAACCAAGTATTGAACCACAAACAAAAAAAAAATTAGCCCAACTCTATTTTGGCATTTACCGATATCAAGCGACAATACTTTCTACACAAAACAACTTACTGTGAGGTTTACATAAAAGTCAATATCGGATTCAATGAACAAAGGATAAGTATCAAGAATGACATATTGTTTTAAATACACAAGCACATTTAAATATCCATGTTCAAGAACCAGCCACGGAGAGAAAAATTAAGCAAGAAATGTAGCCGAGATTAATCTCTAAAAAAAAATGTAGCCAAAATTATTTTATAAAAAATGTAGCCAAAATTAATTTATAAAAATTTTAGCCCAAATTGAAACCAAATTTTTTTTTTTAGTTAGGAGACAATCAGACATGACAATTTCAATAATTTCTTTTCTTCTTCTCTTTTTTTTCGTTTTTTTTTTCATTTCATTAAGCAAACATTTTGACATTCGACACTCGCATGAGAGAAGGGCGGGATGGACGGCTGGGCAGTGGGGGGGGGGGGGGAAGAAGGGGGCTTATTTCTAATAATAAAAAAAAATCCATAAACAGCCTCAATCATTTTCCGTATCAATGTGATGATTAAAAGTCTATCTGTCTGTCTGTCTGTCTGTCTATCTATGTATCTATCTATCTATCTATCTATCTATCTATCTATCTATCTATCTATCTATCTATCTATCTATCTATCTATCTATCTATCTATCTATCTATCTATCTATCTACCTACCTACCTATCTACCTACCTACCTATCTATCTATCTATCTACCTACCTATCTATCTATCTATCTATCTATCTATCTATCTATCTATCTATCTATCTATCTATCTATCTATCTATCTATCTATCTATCTATCTATCTATCTATCTATCTGTCTGTCTGTCTGTCTGTCTGTCTGTCTGTCTGTCTGTCTGTCTGTCTGTCTGTCTGTCTGTCTATCTATCTATCTATCTATCTATGTATCTATGTATCTATGTATCTATCTATCTATCTATCTATCTATGGTATATATACATATTTTCAAACGAGTTTGAATTCTTTAAATCACATCAGATTGCTCCCTTTTCGCACCTACAAATTTTTACAGCTGCTCACACACATTTTCTCCTTAGTGTGCGTACGTTTATTGCACGGTGCATTTTCGGCATCCATGTCTGTCTGTTATTAAAAAAAAAATTTTTTGGGTTCATCGGCCGCCTGTGAGAATCTAGGTAACCTACATTTAAAAAAAAATTATAATTGATGAATTTTTATAAGCAATAAAAATATAGGTCAAAAGGCAACCGTGTTCTTTGAACTATTTATATATCCGTAGTTGGCAACTTTTATTCACAATTTAGTCTCGCAATTTCTAAAATATCGCATTGATCGTTTTTTTGGGAGCATCTTTATTTTTTTAATTGCTTTAGAGCAGCCATGGGCTAACTACGGCCGCGAGCCGAACCAGGCCCGCCCTACTGTTTAATCAGGGCCGCAGCCCGCCACTTGTTTCAAATTGAAACCCATCAATCAGTACCGCCGAGAGAGGGGCAGGGGGGGCAAACGCCCAGGGGCTCGGCGAGATTTAGGGGCCTGGACTGAGCTGGCCAATCAAATTTTGAAAATATTATTATCAGCACGGGGTGGGGGCGTGACAGCCCTGCCCAGGGGCCACGAAATTTCTGTCGGTTGGCCTGCTATCAATAGTCTTTTTTCGTTCGTTTACCTTCAATTAATATTTGTTTATGTCAAACCTACCCCCCCCCCCATTCATCTTGTCTAGCTGCGGCCCGCCGGTTTTATTTGCGAGCCCGATATGGCCCGGGGCTCAAAGAATTTGCCCACCTCTATTTTAGAGTATGAAAAACTAGAAAAGTTATGTAAAATAAAAAAAGACTCTACATAATTCACTTTCGTAGAAAATTACTTTACAGTTAGCAAATCTTTGATTATACCTTCACTTGCTAATAGCAGTATCAACCAAGCATATTGAAAGAAAAACAACTTAAATAAATATTATTTTAAAACAAAAAAAAATAATATGAAATTAATCTCAAGGTTTTGAGGTACGCACTTGGAGTATAGGTCAGTTGGGTTAATATTTGGCACCATCACTGAAATATGTCATACAATTACGAAGGAATATCACTTCCGTTACCAGTTTCGGGAATTTCCTATTTTTTATTGCGATATAGAACTATTTGAGATTAAAAATTATTTCATTAATTAAAATAAAATAAAACAAAACAAACTATTTGTCAATATATGAAAACTGCGTGACAAGACTAGCGAACAGATGGCTGGGTGGGGCCTTGTTTAGATAGCCATATATTCATGGTGCGGGTTACGGGAGTCAACCTGCCAATCCACACAGTCACCATCTACCTTTGTCTCCCGTAGTGTCCCATGGTCACTGCACTGTCGGCCCGCGGTGAAATAAGGGGACATAAAAAAAAAACCTATACTGTGAGAAGTTTAAATCATCTAATACAGTGGTCCCCAACCTTTTTTCTCGCCACGCACCGGTCAGCGCTTGATAATTTCACCGCGGCCCGCTGGAAGGAGAGAGGGGCGGGGGAAGGGCGTTGACTATTTCTCGTCCATGGAAAGTCGCACAATCCCGAGAGAAATGAACCACATTAAATAAAAAGGAAAATAATGTTTCTTGGGCGGCCTAGTACCATTCGATCCGCGGACAAATACCGGCCCGCGACCCTGGAGGTTGTGGACCACTGAATTCTAATAGATACATTTTTGCATTCTTAATGGGGAACTTGTTTTTTTTCCCGCAAGAAACAAGTATGGTCCAGTACGACCATATAATATAATTAATATAAATATGAATCAATTGCATGGGTATTATTAGGTGTCAGATGATCTTCACCCCCCCCAGTGTCCGAAAATTTTCAGTAGTTGTTCCGATGGTGTGGGGGAGGGGGTGGGAACGAGTAGGGGGGCATTTACTATGATTCGCCAAATCTTTCATTATTAACATGAAGGCAATTGGATTGTGTCAGAAATAAAGACACAAAAAATTGTAAGTCGAATAGAAAGAAAGAAAGCATAAAAAAGAAAGGAAAAACAAAAGCGCTATCCAATAGTTATCATCACAATTTTCCGTCCCTACCAGTTCTTAACCCCCCCCCCGACCCCGAATTACAACTCCACAGCGCATAATCTAAATTTAGACGCGCACGTCAATTTCAACCGGTCTGTAATGTCATGTGATCAAGTGGAGACAACCGTCGGATCAAGGGAGAGAGGTAGCGAGAAATAGCCCCCACAAACACACAAAATAAACCTTCGGGTTATCTCTCTCGCCTTGTTCAATCCCGTTTTCAAAAAAAGTTCCATTGCCTTTTTTCTTTTTTTTTTTAAATATTTATTCCTCCCCAACCCTACTCTCCCAATGCCCCTACCCCCCCCCCCCGTAAAAAAAAACTTGGACACTTTCGACGCTTTATTTTTTTGCCAAGTCATCAATTAAAAAAATAATACAACAAAAAAAAAACCTAACACGAGGTGTGGAATGTGAGCGATGGAAAGGCGTACATGTCTATGACCAAATGTCTGTTTGCGTGCGCGCGCGTGCGCGCGCGTCTGTGTGTGTGTCTGTCTTTGTGTTTGAATATGGATACGTTCTTATAATTTTGATTGTCCTCATTCGATAAACCGCACCCCCGACCCCCCCCCCCCCCCCCACCAACCCTATTTATTTGAATTACATGAATGTACGATACGTTCAAAACAACAACAACAGGTAACAAACAACCTTCGCAATCTCTGGCACTGCCCTGTGAACTGATTGAATAATTGCCCAGGTCGATCGTTTGATACACACGATGTCAGGATGTCACATGACATTTCCTTATTGTACAGGGTTCACATACGTGGCTACACCGTCTGTCTTTATTTACATGTCATCCTATTTGCCTGTCTGTGAGTCTGTCTGTGTTTATGTCTTCGGTGTTTGACGGTGGGATTCAGAGGTGGCAATTATACGACACGCGAGTGAAAACTTGCAAAATATAAAAAATTGTCATGATATGAAAAAAAGATCTTTATTTTTAGTATGTATGCTCTCTCTCTCTCTCTCTCTCTCTCTCTCTCTCTCTCTCTCCTCCTGTCTCTCTTTATCATTTAAATATTGATCTACAATGGTAGTTGTATTAAAAAGAAGCATTTCCCAAGTATGGTGTAATCATAAACAACGAATTTCGAAACAACTTTGTCCATTTAGATAAATAACAAACTCAAAACTGAGCGATAGATTGCTGATAGACCTGTCTCCCAAGTCTTAGGTGTGTGTGAAGTCCCTGTAAGGATGAGATGAAATCTCTTAAATCCTATAAACCAATAATGGGACGGTTTTTGCAGCGCCTTTCTTTCATCCCCACCATAGCCAGTTGTGCAATGGCCATGGAGGCACCACGGGAGACATAGCGGGGACTTAAGCCATGACCTGAAATATCCGAAGATCGAACTAGTGACTCCCAGGTCGACGGTCAAGCGCTTTACCACATGACCATCCGTCCACCTCCAAGTCTTAGGTAAACTTAACTGCATTCTTTTATGGAACTTTACCGATTAAGTGTTAGGAGATGCTCGTCAAACAACGACCCAGTAATGTACAACCCAGTAATGTACGACCCAGTAATGTACGACCCAGTAATGTACGACCCAGTAATGCACGACCCAGTAATGTACGCAATAAATTGTTAAAGACGGTTGGGGGGGGGGTTAAAGTTATTCCATACTAGTGTAGATGTGTAGATATGTATAATTTATATTATGCGCTATAAGCCGGATATGTGAGAGTACAACTATATTTATTGTCCGATCAATAGAACTAACGCTGATCGGTACAAAAACATATAATAAACAACAATAATTGTAACTTTAAAAAAAAGATATATATATATATATATATATATTATATATATATATATATATATATATATATTTATGTTGACAGAATTAAAACAAAATGTTTTCACACGAAAGGTTTTAAAACGTTTTCGAATAGAAAAATTAAATATAAATCGCCCCAAACATATAAATTTAGTTTTTTTTAAAGAAGTAAATAAATGCTTTAATTTTAACCATAGTGAGTATACAAGGTATAGAACAGACAGTAGAAGCGAGAACGGAAGAGGTTGTGTTTCACGCAACACGAGTTCCTTGATTAAGACTTTTTGTTTTGAAAAAAAATATCTGCCAATTACTTTCTTGTCTTAGAGAAAACAAAATGTTTTTAGATGTCCTCGCAGTAGAATTCACCCAAAAAAAAAAGAATACAATTTAAATTACAGAATAAAATCGTTCTAAGACAAAAACAAAAAAAAGAGGTCAAAGGTTATAACCAGTAATGTTTTTTTTTTAATGCAACCAAAATATATTATAACACAAAGACGTTTTACCTACCTGGGCTTCCTGGCCAGTGGTCAGCAATAAACATGAGCAAATCACCAGCAGAAAGACGGGCGTGGCTGAAGAGGTCGTCGGTAAAAGAGAAGACATTTGAGATCAAGAAATTGAAAGAAAAAAAACAAAAAAAAAATATTTTTGCTAAATTGTCCCCGCTGTATATGGTCTTCCCTTCCAGACCGGAAGTAATTGTCCACAAGAAATAGATTCACGACTTTAATGTTCTGCTGACTGAGTGGTAATATGATTCACTTCGTGTGCGTGAGTGAATTTGAGGAATCAATGACTTCAACGTTTAATCCAAATTTTTGTTGTAGAATCACTTAAATTTAATTTCTCTCCTTTGACCACTTGAAATAAAGAAACTTTCTTGCTTATTTACTAAAAAAAAAATGTTTTAGATTGTCACTATTAATATTTTCTTTATAAAAGCGCTAAATATGTTTCAAAGCCTTTTGGTTTCCAGAGTATCTTTGTCTATTTAATTTTACTTAAAAAGCTAAATAACTTACATACGTCATTTCGACATTTTTTAAGGTTCACGTTTTTATGTTGTTGACTTTTCTTGAACTTTCTAATTATTACTTGTGAAATAGTTTTTATTTTGTTTATTTCTATAAAATATTTGTCCTATGAAAAGCGAAAAATTGTGTCGCGTGTGAAGCGCTTCTACGGCCAGCCACTCGCGTCGTTCTCGGCTTTATACCGCGAGTTCTCGCCAAGTCTGCCTATTGGCGTGTGAGAAAAAAAGAGAAAAAAAAAATGTCGCAGTACTTACTGCTATTGTCTGCTGAGCGATGGGTAAATTTTAGATCGCTTTTCCTCCCACACACACTGAAAGTGAAGGCACGTATGAGAATGTGAAAGGATTACAAACACTCACAAACAATGATGAGAGAGGGTTGGGGTGGGGGGGGGGGGTGGGAGTGGTGTGTGATAAAACGTGATGCCACATAAACCCACGCGCCAATTTTTTAAGAATGACTTTTTTTTATTAATCTAGTCTTGTCATGCTAACTGGCAGCATTCGACGCATCGCAAATGTACACAAGATCACTACTTGTAACTTATTCTGTTCTAAGCTTTTGATTAGCTTTATTTCCTATGGGTTTGTGGGGTTTTTGCGTTTTTTTTTTGCGGATTCGTGGGTTTGAGCAGTTGTCCTTAGTTCTTCTGACTCACACTTGGACCTGATATGATAAATTAGTGAGAAGGGTCATTGTTGACACACTTGCAGGTTCTACATGACAATACACGATCTTAATAATTTTGAGTCTGTTTGTTTACCTTTCGTAGAATTACGAAGAGAGTAATTCCTATAATGTGAACGAAATTCGCCTAGAGACTGTCAAACTCATGTACAGAAAAGCGACTTAGTTTAGCCAAAGTACATGAATGCGCAACATAGTGAAGCTATTTTTCTAGTTTCGTAAAGACTAGCTAAAATTAGGGGGTAAGTGTGCAACCGTAGAAAGTTTAATTATTTCACAGAAAAAAAAAGTAAAAAAAAAATCTATCTATCTATCTATCTATCTATCTATCTGTCTGTCTGTCTGTCTGTCTGTCTGTCTGTCTGTCTGTCTATCTATCTATCTATCTATCTATCTATCTATCTATCTATCTATCTATCTATCTATCCATCCATCCATCCATCCATCCATCCATCCATCCATCCATCCATCCATCCATCCATCCATCCATCCATCCATCTATCTATCTATCTATCTATCTATCTATCTATCTATCTATCTATCTATCTATCTATCTATCTATCTATCTATCTATCTATCTATCTATCTATCTATCTATCTATCTATCTATCTATCTATCTATCTATCTATCTATCTATCTATCTATCTATCTATCTATCTATCTATCTATCTATCTATCTATCTATCTATCTATCTATTCATCCTGATTCTTTAACCTAAAATATACTTCCCGTGTTTCAGTATAAGGGTTTATTCTCACTCCGCTGTCCCGTGGCTTTTGTCTGCCCTTACCACTATGGTCAATCCGGGTGTAGTCGCATAGCTCCAGGGAAGTTTGTCAATTACATTACGTCACCGCCGTGTTGCTTTCTTGGTTCTCTTATGTGAATCAAAGACATAGGTCATCTTAATGCATCTAATTCTCTTATGTGAATGAAAGACATAAAAGTCATTTTAGTGCATCTATTCCTCTTATGTGAATCAAAGACATAAAGTCATCTTAGTGCATCTATTCCTCTTATGTGAATCAAAGGCATATAAGTCATCTTAGTGCATCTATTTCTCTTATGTGAATCAAAGACATATAAGTCATCTTAGTGCATCTATTTCTCTTATGGGAATCAAAGACATAAAAGTCATCTTAGTGCATCTATTTCTCTTATGGGAATCAAAGGCATATATATATATATATATATATATATATATATATATATATATATATATATATACACACACACACACAGTCGATTCCGCTTAAATGGGACACATCGGGACCGAGGCTTTTTGTCCCAATTAAGTGGCTGTCCCAATTAAACATACAAATTTACTATTGGCTTCTTGGTTTTGGTTTCTTTGAGATTTGTTCCAAATAAGCGGCTGTCCCAATTAAGCGGAATCCACTGTGATATATATTTCTTTAAGAAATTTTAAATATTAGCGAGACATTACTTCTTTTGATTTTATAAGTGTGTATTTTCTGTTTTTTCCTTTTTTTTTTTTTGGCTTTCAGCCCCCATTGTTAAAAATGTTCATGTGTTTTATATTGAATGAAACAAGAAAATTTAAATTTAGCTTGAATGCCGCAGAGGATGGAAAAATCTGGACACAAATGTTTTTGTCTAAAAGTTTTTATGAAAAAAAGAAGAAAATGTTTTCCCATCCCCCTGGTGAATGGTAAGAAAAAAATATTTCCGTTTTTGGAAGAAATTTTTCTTTCTGTTAAATAATGTAGCAAACTTTTTTAATTAGAGTTCTGAATTATCTGTGAGATCAAGTCTGGATGATCATGTAAAGAACGAAAACTCAGTACGTATTGTATCGTATGTTATGATTTAATGTAAGAAATCAGCCCCTTTAGACCAATGGTGGCGAAACTCTTTGGGGCAGCGAGACGCGAAAATATTCCGGCGAAAAAACAAAACATGCCACTTATTCAGATCAAAGTGCCAACTCTCCAATTAAAATTTAAAAGAAGTGATATTTTAGTCGCGTGCCGATTGATGAGGCTCTGCGTGCCTACTGTGGCACGCGTGGCTTAGGTTCGTCACCCACTGCCTTAGACTATAGTCGAGTCTATGCACCCACCATTTGGCCATCCGTCCAACCTGATATCATGCTGTGGGGGGAGGGATGGGCTGGGGGGGGGCGCGGAAGTGGTAGTTGACCAGTTATGGCCCTTATAGCCTCGTCCGATTCTCAATAACTTTTTTACCCCCCCCCCCCCCACCTTTTTTTTTTCTTTTTTTAAAAACCAATTTATTGTTTTCATTAATGTGACATTTTTTTTTCTTCTTCTTAAATCTTTCAATGCTTGAAATAATGTCAACGACAGAGAAATTGATAGATGAACGCGGCAGTTATAAGCCAAAAAAAAAACAACAAAACAATAGCAATAACAACCATCTGTGGGTCTAAATTTGGGACAGGGGAAACCCAATAAATGTAAAACCATGGCTATTTTTAGAATAGATTGGTTTCGCGATTTGGGGGGGAGGGGTGGGTGGAATGGGAGTGGCTGGGGGTGGAGGGGATATCAAATTATTTGTCTTGACATTTAACTCTGTTTTTTTTTTTAGGCCCAGACATGTCCGGGTGGGATGCCATTTTTTTAAAAAAAATTTAAAACATTCTTCGAAGATTAAGATTAAGTCATCAGTGGCGTAGCCAGGTTAACTCGCGCCCGGGGCAGAATACTTTTTTTAATACCTCCATTAAAAAACCATATAATATTTTATGTAAAATATACCATTTGGCACTCCCTTTTCTGAGTAGCACCCGGGGCATGATGCCTACCCTTGCCAACCCCTGGCTACGCCCAGGCCCACCGACAGAAATTTCGGGCTCCTGGGTAGGGCTGTCACAGGCCCCCCCCCCGTGCTGATAATAATATTTTCAAAAGTTGATTGGCCAGCTCATCAGTCCGGGCCATAAAACTCGCCTGGCCCCTGGGCATTAGCCCCCTCCCCCGCTCACCCTCTCGGCGGCACTGACTACGCCTCTGTAAGGCATGTTAATCCAGATTAAGATTTCAACTGAGAGCGCCGACACTGATGGGGTTGAGGAGAGGGAAAGGAGAGGGTGGCGGAGACATGCAACCACCACACAGTGAACAGAGAAGGAACAGTGGTTCAATGTGGGATGGCCGCGATTGGGGTGGGGGTGGGGGGGGGTGGGGCGCTGCTGCCAATCAGTGGCGGCACCTGCTCCATCTTGGTACTTTTCGCAAAAAGGGTTGGGGGAGTGGAATTTTCAGAGTTCGCCCCCGTGGGCGTCACTAGTATGCCACAAAATAATACTATTGTTACGCCCTTCTTTACGCACTGGGCAATGATAAAAGTCTCTCTTAATTAAAGTTTTGTGTGTGTGTGTGTGTGTGTGTGTGTGCGTGTGTGTGTGTGTGTTTAAATTATATTCTTTTCTTCCTTAATCCACTAGAAGTATGAACAGTCGAATATGATTTACAGACATTGTTCTTAACAACTTAATGTTAAATGTACTTTTAAGCTAGAAAAAAAAATTGTGTGTCTGTAATCTTCAATTAATCTGTTTGTGTGTGACTCTTTATGTCCATTTAGTGAGGGGGTGGGGTAAGCGGTTATTGGGTTCAACTTTTGTCCTTTGTTATTAGTTTTGTTTTTGTTTTTAGTTGTGTGCACTGTTAGAATGATTGTTAGGTATTGAAGACTGTTACCATAGCAAATCAGTTGGTCAACAAATGAAGGTAGGACACAACTTGAAATGGACTTGAACTTTTATTGTCCAATTTAGAAAATGTTAAATGCGATAATGTATATTGTTCTAGAACCTTTAACTCTCACCTAAGTTTGACTTGTTTAGAAGATGTTTTTTTAGTAAACAAATGAATGCTTTGGGCGTATTTATATTGGGTGGCAGTTAGAACCCAGACATTTCTACCCAACGACACTTCGACTTCGGGACAGTTCGACCCAACGACACTTCGATCCCGGGACAGTCCGACACCCAACTATTCGACCCTGTCAAGTGAAAAAAATAAATATTTGCCAATTATTATTTCTTTGTTTTAAATATGTTTAGTAACTTTGTTCGACATGTGTATAATTGTTTCAAATATTGGTATGAACGACACATGCCAAAGAAAAGAATAGAAAAACAAGTATTATAACAGACTTGTAGGTATATTGTAGGTATTTGTGTAGGTATATGTGTAGGTATTTGTGTAGGTATGTATGTAGGTATATGTGTAGGTATTTGTGTAGGTATGTATGTAGGTATATGTGTAGGTATATGTGTAGGTATTTGTGTAGGTATGTATGTAGGTATGTGTGTAGGTAGGTGTGTAGGTATGTGTGTAGGTATGTGTGTAGGTATGTGTGTAGGTATATGTGTAGGTATATTGTAGGTTTTTGTGTAGGTATATGTGTAGGTATATGTGTAGGTATATTGTAGATTTTTGTGTAGGTATATGTGTAGGTATGTATGTAGGTATATGTGTAGGTATATATGTAGGTATATGTGTAGCTATGTATGCAGGTATATGTGTAGGTATGTATGTAGGTATATGTGTAGCTATGTATGCAGGTATATGTGTAGGTATGTATGCAGGTAAATGTGTAGGTATGTATGCAGGTATATGTGTAGGTATGTATGTAGGTATATGTGTAGGTATGTATCAGTATGTAGATATATGTGTAGGTATGTATGTAGGTATATGTGTAGGTATGTATGCAGGTATATGTGTAGGTATGTATGTAGGTATATGTGTAGCTATGTATGTAGGTATATGTGTAGGTATGTATGCAGGTATATGTGTAGGTATGTATGCAGGTATATGTGTAGGTATGTATGCAGGTATATGTGTAGGTATGTATGTAGGTATATGTGTAGGTATGTATGCAGGTATATGTGTAGGTATGTATGCAGGTATATGTGTAGGTATGTATCAGTATGTAGGTATATGTGTAGGTATGTATCAGTATGTAGGTATATGTGTAGGTATGTATGCAGGTGATTGTGTGGGTATGTATATTTTATATGATAGGCGGCATTTGTTAAAGTGTGGTTATGTTTCTCTTCAAGGTACACCCTTGCAAGACCAACATTAGAGGAGGGGTGGTGTGGAGGAACGTGCTTATGTTTCGCTTGAGGTACACCCTTGCTAGACCAGAATAAACAATAATAAGGGCTGGACAAGCCAGAATATCCCGATAGCCGTGCGACAGAGAGGATTCGCAGAAACGTGTGAGCTGCATTCAGCTGAAGTGAGAAATGGAAAGGTGTAAATTTAATATTATCAATATATTTGTATATAAGATTAAGTATAAAGATGAATATTCCAAGACAATTTACTTTTAGTAGAAAATGAAACCGCACATATCTTGCGATGGGTTTCAGAAGTTCTTTTACCAATATTACGTAAAATCAGTGTTTCAAATAGTGTAGAGTTAAAGAAAAAGTAGTGATCGTATATTTTGCTTAAGCGTAGATTAACATCACACGATAAATGTCACATAAATGTCACACTATTGCTTGAGGGAACACGAAGTTCTCCGCTTCCCGGCAATGTCTTTGTGAAATGGATAGCCAGAAACTCAACTAATTGCGTATATTTGACTTTTATTTTTAAATGAGCAGCAATAGGAAAAGCTGAATTTAATATTTTCATAATTTCATTGGCTACATTTTAAAAAAAATTCAGTCGGACTCGATGTTGTTATTTTTGCAAGATTAATTTCAAGACGGATATTTGAGTACAACTTGAAAAAGAAAAAAAAACACTGCCCGACCCCCCGGGGCTGTACTCTTTGCTAAGTCGTTCAAGGTGGGCATGAAATGGATAGGTCTATTTGAGGACGATTATATGAGATGTCAAGTGTTATTTGTAGCGTTATAAAAGTCACTGGGTCATAGGTTATTGAATCAACGCATCCCTGAATATATAAAGTAATTCCTAGGGGTCAGGGTTTGAGACCCGCCCGGGGTAGGATTTTAAAGTACACAAGGGCACCTAGATTTTAAAAGATGGACATTTGACATTAGTAGGGGAAGTAAGCGCTGTTGGGCATTGTACTGACCAAACAGTTGATGTTACAGAAGCAGCTGGTTCATAACCTTCATCCACCACGATGATCTGAACAATTTAAGGCACCATTGTATAGTCACGACATACTAACATTAGACAGTACAACAAAAACTGGTAAAATTTGAAGTAACTACAGACTGTGACAATCACTCTAACTTAACAATTTTTAGTAGTTGCATACGCAAATAATGAGTCATGCCACACGCTAATAACAATAAATATTGTGACGTAAGTTAAAAAAATAACGATGCGGGCCAGTCCAATATGGTGATTTTGCCTACGAAAACGATGGTTTGCAGAGTAAGGCTAGGTAAGGCTAGGTTCGAGTTCATATAAAGACAATTAACAACGGCACTTTTCATCCCAGTGCTCCTGCCAATTAGACCTTGGCATCTGAAAAATCTCTCACACTCCACTAGGTAGGAGCCCGGACATGCGTTCTTGTTGCGTTTGCCATGAAGTTAGAAGTGTCAAAGACATAAACACACGAAGAGTGCATAAGAAAGATTTAAAAGATAAACAGATGCAAATATTTACTACATGAGGTTGTGTGGACGGATGGTCAGGCGGTAAACGCTCCACTGTCGACCTGAGGGTCACTGGTTCAATCTCCGGTCATGGTATACCTCTCCCACTATATCTCCCGTGGTGCCTCCATGGTCATTGCACGTCATTGCACTATCGGCTATGGTGGGTGTGGTTGAAGAGCACCATAAAAACTGCTCCATCAGTGGTGTATAGGATCTTAGACATTTCATCTCATCCTTACAGGGACTTCACACACAAACTACATATGATTGCCTTCAGTACCATTCACCTGCAGAATCACACTAAAAAATTCAAATTTACACCAATCACTACAATCAATAAAAATGATAAAATAAAACTCTACCTCATCGCCCCCACAATCCCTCCACCACTAAGCTCTGTCTGATTCTCTTATTTTGGAGCCAATAACAGGTTTACAAAACACAGCGACAAGAATTCTTCTATTTTTTGCTAAACTTCCATCAAACATTTAATTGAATTCTTTAATCTCACTCTTCTCTCTCGCTCTCTCTCTCTCTCCCCCCCTCTCTCTCTCTACTTTCTTTTCTTTAACACAAGAAAAGTCCAATTAAACTGATTTAACTGTGCGTCCTACTTTCAGTGGGTGACTCGATCAACCAGCAATACTGGCCTTTGGTAGTGTTACCTTCTTCAACTAACGAATTTAGATGAAAATTAGTTTCCATCCTATACATTCAAAATATTTAGCAATGAGTCCATTTATTTGTTCATTTGATATGTGACATCTTAAGCAGATTCATAAGCAAATGAGCTGTAGTTCATGACCAGTGGGAGGTTTTTAGTGGCCATTACGCAAAACCAAATATGCAAGTCCATCATTCAGGGGACACTGGAGGGATTGTTTGCTAAACGATCATTCAGGGGAAATTGGAGGGATTGTTGCTAGACCATCATTCAGAGAACACTAGAGGGATTGTTGCTAGACCATCATTCAGAGAACACTAGAGGGATGGTTGCTAGACCATCATTCAGAGAACACTAGAGGGGTTGTTGCTAGACCATCATTCAGAGGACACAAGAGGGATATCATCATTGAGGGGACACTGGAGGGATTGTTGCTAGACCATCATTCAGAGGACACTGGAGGGATTGTTGCTAGACCATCATTCAGAGAACACTGGAGGGATTGTTGCTAGACCATCATTCAGAGGACACTGGAGGGATCCGTTGTAAGTCAAATTGTGTTACAGAGATTGTAATTAACAATAGCCCTTCTTTCAAGGACACTGCTAATTGTTACGAAATTATTGTTGCCATATGACCACGGGCTCATGATTTGAGATTCCCCGATGTGAACACTAATTTCGTTATGCACAAAAAATAATTAGGAGATTCGATTTCTTTGGTTTATGATGGACTGCATTTCATTCTCGTGTGCCAGTCTATGTCACTAGTCAACACAGCCAATATGATACTATATTTGGACTGTATCGCATTTTATCATGTGACGCTATTTTAATCCGACCGGATAATATACTGATATCATGTGACGATATGTAGTATACACTTTTCAAGTGGGCGATACCAATATTTGGTATCGATTCTGATAAAAAAAATACATGCTCTACTTTTCTCTAAAATTCCCCGTCCAATACATAAAAACAGAATAAACTTCTATAAATGTCGATAGATAGGACTCACATACACATATTTTTATTGTCCGATTCCCTATTTCCAATGTATCGTTACACCAGTACTTTTAACCATATACTTAGGCCAGTGCCTTGCCAATTATCACTTATTTTAAGTAGCTAGTTTGAAAAGTGCTCAACATTTGAATCGATTTCAATTTGTGTCAACTTTTTTTTTTCACACAAATTGTAGAAATTAACAGAACTGTTGTTTTTTCTTTTTGTTCTCTCTTGACGTGTCTTTTATCAAAAACTCTTTTCACCTTGAAAACACATTTTATTTTTTAAGACCACACTATTTAAATAAACATTTCAAACTAAAAATGTGGATTTAGGACAGAGTTATTGACCAAGCGAAGACGAAGACTTCAAACAGAATGAAATTATCTTTTTTTTAAAAAATCCAAAACTGTTAGACACTAACATTGTACCGACAAAACGCTTTGACATGGGAAGAGTATTTTAGGGCGGCCATGGACGAACTACGGCCCGCGGGCCACATTCGGCCCGCCAAGCTGTTTGATCCGGGCCGCCAATCGTTTCAGACTAAGCCTTTTATGTTATGACGTTTATATTTAATTTATATAAGTTCATGTGAACACTTTATATGTTTGCTATTGATCCGTCCCATTGGTCTAATTTATGAACCATATGCGGCCCGCCGGTCTAATTTACGGACCTATTGTGACCTGCTGACAAAAAGTTTGCCAACCCTTTTTTTTTTAGGGTAAAATGTAAACAATGACAGTCAGCTATTGAAACTTACCCCATTATTTAAAAAAAAAGTCAACAAATATATTGAGATGTTTGCAAATGTTTTATAATAATATGATGCAATTTACAACAACTTTTATAAAGTTGTGCTTTAATTGAATAAATACGATTGAGTACAAACCCACAGACATTAAAGCTAACTAAAAGCCGATAAAAATTAAATCTATCGTCTGCAGATGGATCAGATAGGAGAAAACAATGTTTTTACCACAGAGCGCATTTTTCGGAAAGCATTGTTGAAAAATTTCTTTGTTTAATGAAAGCGTTATCAATAATGTCAATCGTGTTGACTTGATCATAATAGTCCAAATATTATTTTTATCTGTCTAAAAGTGCCACCCTTTAAGAAAACTGTCTGGTAAATAGTCTCGATCAATTCGGATCATTTAAACAAACTGTTTCTATAGTACATACAAAAATATCTACAACTCTTCAGATAAATAACAGGGTGGCATTTATGGAAATAATTATTTTAGAGCCAGCAACTCTTAAACTCGAACCAAGTCAGGTTCGAACCCCCTGAAGTATATAGGTTATTTTTTTTTCTTTAAAGCCTTTATAGTTTATAGATAAGCGCTAGGGCCCCCCACATATAGAGGGCCCATTTCTAATATTAGTTAATGTTAAATATAATGTTTAGAGGGCCACAGTATATATACTCTAACCTGTGGGCCCCAAATACATCAACCTCTCTTTGCAATATGGGCCCTTAAAGTTGGGTCCCAGACATACTTTAACCTGTGATCCCCAAATACATACGGGACTAGCTTCATCGAGCTCTCTTTGCAATATGGGCCCTTAAAGTAGGGTCCTAGACATACTCTAATCTGTGTGCCCCTAATATAGCTAGGGCTACCTTCATCGACCTCTCTTTGCAATATGGGCCCTTAAAGTATTTAAGACGTAATTAGACCTGAGGACCCCAAATATTTATGGATTTCTTTTCCTATGCCTCCCTCCCCCACCCCAAAGACATGATGAATGCTCTGGTAATTTTCAGTTATATGTTATATAGGATCGACTTGCATTGGCTTTTGGGAAATTAAAGGCCAAAGTGCATATCTGGGCCCATATGTCTACTTTATATATATGTTGACTCTTTAAGCGTATGAATACCTTAATACATAATTATTTTAACTTCGTTAATTCACAACTAAATCTGATGCATGCTTGATCATTTTAGTATTGAGTAGTAACATTGGATCAGACAGGTAGACGTGGTCAATCCCTGATAACTAAGTCTAACGTAACCTTTACATCAAAAAAAAAAAATAAAGCCAGTGGCAGGGTGCTTTTTGACGGTGAGGGCCCAAGGCAATCTAGGAACAGGACCGTTTTATGGTTTATTAAATCAGTTGACTGCACAGGGCCACTGCCAAGCTACCCCATTTCCGGTAATAATCAAGTCTAATGCGAAATTGGGCCCTCCAAGCTCTTTTTTCTAGATCATCCAAATATTTCAGCCCGTGTCTATAAACTCTGAATATTTCATAGTCTCTGCCTAGAGGCTTCAAATATTTCAAAGTCTTTGCCTAGAGGCTTCTAATATTTCAAAGTCTCTTCCTATGGGCTTCTAATATCTCAAAATCTCTGCATATGGGCTTCTAATATATCAAAATCTCTGCATATGGGCTTCTAACATATCAAAGTCTCTGCCTATGGGCTTCTAATATCTCAAAATCTCTGCCTATGGGCTTCTAATATCTCAAAGTCTCTGCCTATGGGCTTCTAACATATCAAAGTCTCTGCCTATGGGCTTCTAATATCTCAAAATCTCTGAGTATGGGCTTCTAATATCTCAAAATCTCTGCCTATGGGCTTCTAATATTTCAAAATCTCTGCCTATGGGCTTCTAATATCTCAAAATCTCTGCCTATGGGCTTCTAATATTTCAAAATCTCTGCCTATGGGCTTCTAATATCTCAAAATCTCTGCCTATGGGCTTCTAATATCTCAAAATCTCGGCCTATGGGCTTCTAATATCTCAAAATCTCTGCCTATGGGCTTCTAATATCTCAAAATCTCTGCCTATGGGCTTGTAATATCTCAAAGTCTCTGCCTATGGGCTTCTAATATCTCAAAATCTCTGCCTATGGGCTTCAAATATCTCAAAATCTCTGCCTATGGGCTTCTGCCGAGGGGCAGAGGTGGCGAACCTATGACACGCGCGCTACAGTCGGCACGCGACTAAAATATCACGTCCTTTAATTTTAATTGGAGTGTTGGCACTTTGCTATAAATAAGTTGTCTTTTGGTTGAATTTTGGCCACGCGACCCCCAAAAAGGTTCGCCACCACTGGGCTAGGAGCTTCAAACATCTCAAAACGGCGCCGATTACAAATGTCTTTGCTAAGCTAATTAATATAAAAGGAATCCACTTCACACAAGTAGCAATTATTAAAATGTGTTATCATTTCTACGATTTATTCGGAGTAAGTGTTTTTATGGGAGGAAGTAGAGGCTCCATTGGCTGTAAGTAATCAGCACTTTTCCACTTCATTAATTACCATCCTCCCCTTCCGACATAATAGCCTCCCCCCCCCCCAAATCCATAATCGCTCAACGAAAGTCAACGGCTCTGTAAAAGTTTAAAAAAATATGGACATCAAAAAGATTTTTTTTAAATTTGCGGTTCGAGAGTAAAACTGATACAACTGATGACGTCATGTACACAAATATAACTATAGCGAGTCACTTTATCTTTGCTAGTTAATAACAGATGTACTTTTAAAACGAGCGACTTTATTTGATTTTTTTTTCACTGATTAATCATTCAATCATATCGCTGAGCCAAATCAATCAAATCAATGTTAAATGTCAATATAATAAGAAGAAATGAAACAGAAGACTGCGAATTCACAAGGCTTTGAAAACTACCTTACAGCTGGCTGCAAATATAAATAATGGGTAATAGTCCTTAGTATTTATGATGAACATACTTTTATAAGCCTAGCTTTGTGATCTATCTATCTATCTATCTATCTATCTATCTATCTATCTATCTATCTATCTATCTATCTATCTATCTATCTATCTATCTATCTATCTATCTATCTATCTATCTATCTATCTATCTATCTATCTATCTATCTATCTATCTATCTATCTATCTATCTATCTATCTATCTATCTATCCCTCCACCCATCTATCTATCTATCTATCTATCTATCTATCTATCTATCTATCTATCTATCTATCTATCTATCTATCTATCTATCTATCTATCTATCTATCTTTCTATATGTCTGTCTCTCTATCTATCTGTCTGTCTGCTGTCTGCTATCTATCTGTCTGCCTGTCTGAACAAAAAAAGGGAATAAAATAACTGATGACAATAAAATCTTAACTTGTCTTCGAAACCTTTGAGTAATTATTTGTAAAGTTCGGGCCGTTGGTACGCGCTTTCAGTTTTAAGTACAATTATATTAGTTCACATAAAAACTACTTCCTTGCACTCTAAGTCCGGTCATTCCTTCTAATTTCCGCTCCCGGTCAAACACCTCATCACATGTATGAATCAATCGTGGCCCATGATTTAAAAAAAAGCACCCACATTTGCGCTAAGCGTTACAAGTAAAGTACGCAAAGTAGACTTTTGTTTGTATGAATATATATAGTTCTTAAAAGGCAATGCCATTATTTTTTGTATTATTTGTTGCGAAATACAGTTAAAGTACCTGCCTTCACTTCACATCTTTTATCTAATTACTTATTTCTTCTTTAATTGTGTACCTTCCTTCGAGTTAAGTAAAGTCTTTATTTTAAGTTTGCTAGAGACATTACTTGGTTAATGGGAATTAAGAAAAAAATAAATGGTTTCATTCTAAATCGAAATGGCTTTACCTGTCTGCGTAAACGACAATTTAAGTTAAACGTTTGAAACTAAGTCATGTATATATGCATCTATCAGTATTTTTTCTCTATCTCTCTATCTATTCATTCATCCATCCACCCAATAAAATCTATCCACATATCTAACCCATCTACCCACCTACCCACCTACCAACCCACCCACCCATCGATCCACCTATCCATCCACCCACCAACACATCCATCAAGCCAATCACCTACCCACCCAATTATCCACCCACCCATCCATCCACCTACCCACCCATTCACCCGTCCACCTATCCATCCACCCATCCACCCATCCATCCACCTACCCACCCATCCACCCGTCCACCAATCCATCAAGCCAATCACCTACCCACCCATCCAACCGTCCACCTATCAATCCACCCAATCATCCACCCACCCATCCATCCACCTACCTACCCACCCATCCACCTACCCACCTATCCATCCCCCAATCATCCACCCACCCATCCATCCACCCATTCACCTACCCACCCATCCACCTACCCACCCATCCACCTACTCACCTATCCATCCCCCAATCATCCACCCACCCAATCATCCACCCATTCACCTACCCACCCATCCACCTACCCACCCATCCACCTACTCACCTATCCATCCCCCAATCATCCACCCACCCATCCATCCACCCATTCACCTACCCACCCATCCACCTACCCACCCATCCACCTACTCACCTATCCATCCCCCAATCATCCACCCACCCATCCATCCACCCATTCACCTACCCACCCATCCACCTACCCACCCATCCACCTACTCACCTATCCATCCCCCAATCATCCACCCACCCATCCATCCACCCATTCACCTACCCACCCATCCACCTACCCACCCATCCACCTACTCACCTATCCATCCCCCAATCATCCACCCACCCATCCATCCACCCATTCACCTACCCACCCATCCACCTACCCACCCATCCACCTACTCACCTATCCATCCCCCCAATCATCCACCCATATATATTAGTACATAAAAACTTTTACGTATAAACAACAATAGAACAAAAATTACAAAAAAGTAACACATTTTTTTGTTGTAATTTTAGTGTGCATTAGC
This sequence comes from Bulinus truncatus, assembly GCA_021962125.1. NCBI lineage: Eukaryota > Metazoa > Mollusca > Gastropoda > Planorbidae > Bulinus > Bulinus truncatus. The sequence continues at coordinate 4,092,754 of JAGDYQ010000064.1, forward strand.
TTTATAAATATATGTGAACTAATTTGTTCCAATTATAAAACTAAAACTAAATGTCTTCAAATTTCAAGTGATTTTTTTTAACAGATTGAACAAAGAAAATAAAGCGTCAAGCCATGCTAATTAATTAAGAAATGACTGAAAGATTTTCATTTTTAAGTAGTAAGTAACATAAGAAACATGTTTTTTAAAGAGTTTGATTTCAAATTACCCCGATTCTACAGGAACTTGGGGATTTAAAATCAGACCGAATAGTGTTTATAAGACACATTGAAAACTGTCCAGAGGTTAGGCATGGAACTAAGAGACACATACATCTTGATGTTGATAGGTAACATCGTTTTTTTTACAAAAAAAAAAATTTAAAAAACAAATTATTTTCAGCCGGTCATAAACATGAACCGATTTCGATGCCTATTCTTAGAACGCTGTCGTTTAGGATTTAATGGCCGTACATACATACTGTGTACTAGTTCACGGGCGTATTCATGGGGAGGCAAAAACCCATAGACTTTTATCTTGGATCATTATCATTTGTTGTTGAGGGCTGAGCCGTATCTATCTGTAGTGGCGCCCTGTGGGGGTTACATATTTGGCGCCCCACCCCACCCCCAGCCACCACCACAACTTGAAAAGTGCACAAACAATTAACAGCGCTCATCCTAATTTGACCGTACAACCCACAGTATCCAATGTACATTACTGGTTGAAGGGACCAGTGTGAAATACCAGTGGACGGGCCTCTTCTCATTTCCTTTGTCCATCACGTGGTCATCTGCAAAGTTACAACAACATTTTAATCTATTTCTTTTTTACTTACCCAGTTCTCTGTAGGATAGCATTTACTAAGTGCTTCACCATATTAGCTCCTTCCAGTGTGCTCCTTCATATGTGGTCCGTCATATGTTCTCCATCCTATGCGCTCCATCCTGTGTGCTCCATGTTCCATCTTATGTGCACCATGCTCCGTCTTATGATTTTTTTTCTATATCCTCAGTCCTCTGTACTCCATCCTATTCGGTCCGTCCTATGTTCTCCTTCCTGTGTACCATTACAGTTTTGTTCATTTTAACCATGAGCGGTTCCTGATGGCCCATTAGGTCTTTAATACTTTTATTCTAAAAGTCGTTGATTTCTTCTCTTAATTTATGACATTTGGAGCAGCGGTCTTATGGGATCTAATATAAAAGGACTGGATCTTTTTCGTTATTTCTGTCTCAGCGTGCAGCGTTCAGCTAAATATAGCACATTTAAATTAAGTAATCGAAAATAGTGTACTAGGGAAATCGTCGGCGTTTGTCGGCAACAAGAATAGTTTAATAATGGCGGTAACTGTCGGCAAATGTGTTGTTTTGGTTATGCTACAGCTAATGTCAAATATGTGACGACAAAAGGGTCACAAAAGGTGTCGATTAAAAAAAAAAAAACTAGTTCTATATCCTGAAAATGTGTTCAAAAGAACTACTCGTGCGCCCCTCTTTGCTCGGCGCCCTGTGCGATCAAACAAGCCACACAATCCTTCCTACGTTACGTTAATGTAATAGTAGACTCCTATCCTAATTACCCGGCTTAATGTAGCGGAATGACAATAAAGGACAACCAATGAGTACCGAAGTACTCTGAAGGCCCGTGATACGCCGATGATCGAAGAGCTTATGTGGAGGGCCACGGTATAATCTAAACCAGGTGCGTAGCTGGAGAGGGGCGGTTCGCGTCGGCAGGTCATTAAATTTTCCACCAGTAAAGGAGGTACATCAACACAGCTTAAGTACAGTTTGGTACGGAACAAATTAGGCGATTTTTTAAAGGTCCAAGCAGGGGCGCTACTCACAATAGTTCTAGTAGGGGGTGCGGATGATCTTGTGGTAAAGCGCCCGACTGTCGACCTGAGGGTTCATGGGGGGGGGTCCATCTCTGTTGCGGACCAAACTGTATATTTCAGGTCATGGTTTAAGTCCTCTCTATATCTCCCGTGTTGCCTCCAAGTTCATCGCACTATCGGGTGTGGTGGTGGTGGTGGTGGAAGGGGGGGGGTGAAAGACGTGCACTACTAAGACAGCCCCATTAATGTTTTTTTTTTTTAGCACCTAAGAAATTTCATCTGATTCTATGATGGGCTTCACACACACACACACACACACACACACACACGAACACACACAGTTACACAACCGGTCTAAGCAGGCTGATTAAAGAAGATGTTATTTAAAAAAAAATGTTTCAATCAAATTATAAAGAGACAGATAATTTAAAGAAAAAAAACAACAAAATGACAGAAATAACAATGTGCTGTATATTTCCCCCTCCCTCCCTGGTTTTTTTTTTTTTGTATTCTCTTAGTCAAAAAAGTTAATGGCGGCGAAAGTTAAATTCAATAGTCAACCAATCGTTTTATCACCTCACCCACAGGTACCAAAAGCTCATCAAACGTTCCCAGGGATAACTGACTCTACCAGGAGGAATTTTTTAGGGACTCAACCGCTTATACGGCTGGTAGTTAGATCATGGTGTCTGGATAATAGAAACAGGGAAAAACAAAAGAAGCGATTTTTCTCTCCAATGTAACGAGAAGTAAAATTGCGGGGGATGCTTGGGGATGGGTGGGTGGGGGGTGGGGTGTTATGGAATCTATTTTTAGCCAGTTTAATTCTAGCCTGTGATGAAAATAATACAACTTGACTTCGATTTATTTTCTCAAAAAATTGTGACAAAAAGTAAAGGCAGAACAGTGTGGGCTAAAGACATGAATACTATCATCTACCTTTTTACATATCTATCTGTCTGTCTGTCTGTATGTCTGTCTGTATGTCTGTCTATCTATCAATTCATCCATCCATCCATTCATTAATCCATCCACTCATCCACCCATTCACCCACCTATCCATCCATCTACCCATCTACAATTTATCTATGTATCTAAATTTACATACCCAAATATTTATCTCTAAATATTTCTAGCAATATATCTTATTTTGCGATACCGGGTCAAATATTGGTGAAAACTGTCTAAAGTGCAATGTTTGGGACATTTTCAGGGTATTCTGTATGCAAGCTACACCTGATATAAAAACACCATTCAACTCAGGATAACAAAATGAGTAAATACTGAAAATTTCAGCCTGATACCTCGTTTAGTTTTTGAAATATTCACGTTTAAATATCGCGAAAATGTAAATGTCACGCGAACCATCGACTACCCTTAAAACTTTAAAAATCATAACTCAGAATGCTTTGACCAAATAACCTGAAATTTTCAGGAATCACTTAACTTTGTATTAAAATAAGCCCTGAAAATGTCAATAAGATCTGAGAAGGTCTGGTGAACAATTGTCATAATAATTGTTGAGTTGACATGGAATGACCCATTTAATCAAGTTCAATAAATATGAAAAAAAAATATATTAAAAGATAAAACTGTAAAAACTGAACTAAATGTAAATCAAAAAAATCTTTTTATCTTGCAGTTATGTAGATGAATCATCGTTAATAAAACTAAAAGCGTGGGTGATAACATCTAGATAATTATTTATTGCTACGTATCAACTAATTTTAAAGATATACTTAGCTTAGTGTATAATAATCACTCCCCATTTTCCATTCTAGTTATGATATTTGTATGATATTTATATGGTATTTGTATGATATTTGTATGATATTTGTATGATATTTGTATGATATTTGTATGATATTTATATGATATTTGTATTATATTTATATGATATTTGTATCATATTTGTATGATATTTAGGCCTATGTTATATTTATGTGATATTTGTATGACATGAAGGATTTTTTTTTATTTCAGTAAGTTTTAATAAAGCTTTTTTTTTAGTTTAAAAAGAGTCAAACTTGCACACTTTAACTTAATTCAATTGATTTGGCTGGTCTATACAAGTCTAAATTTGTTTTGTTATCGTATCTTTTTGTACAGTTGTGTAACGCTGTCATGCACTATATTTATTTTACCTTGACCTTGATAACCTCTAGACAAATTATCCACCCCCCCCCTTATAACCATCATTAAATAATAATTAGCTTTCGTACAATTTACAGAGATTCGGAATTATTTTAATTGTGCCGCAAATTTCGAGCCTTTTTTTTTATTAAGTCGGAACATGTCCAAAAAATTGAGTTTCAAGATCTGAGGGCAAACCCATAAACATAGCCTCGCGCCCAGAAATTGTCTACGTTAGCCGATCAAATGCGAGTGAGTGTGAAAATAAAGTTCCCATATTTATGTGTCATACCAATCAACACTACAGTCGAACTACAAGCTTTTTTAAAAAAAACAATAACCTCAGATACATGAACGGAAGCCCTGCAAGTGTCATGAGCTGGTCTGAATTTTCTAAAACTTGGTAGCAGCTTAAATATCATTTTATTTTCCCTTTAAATTTATTCTTGCCAGCGTTTAGTTTAGTTTTTTTTGTTAAATTTGTCTGGTGGCTGTGGTGTGTAGGCGTATATAGAACTATTGAGTATGTAGAAAAATGGAGTATGTAGAACTAGTCGATAAGTAGAACAATGAAGTCTCGAGAACAATTCAATATTTAGAAGAATAGAGTTTGTTGAAAGATTTAATATGTAGAACAATATACTTTGAAAAACTATTCAATATGTGGAACAACGAAGTTTATAGAACAATTTAATATGTAGAACAATGATGTTTGTAGGAAAGATCAATAAGTAGAACAATGGAATTTGTAGAACAACTCAATATTTAGAAGAATAAAGTTTGTCGGTCCATTTAATACGTAGAGCAATGGAGTTTGTGGAAACATTATATATATTTAGATGAATATTCTTTGTAGAACTATTACGTATGTAAAACACAATTGGACAATTCAATAAATAGAGGCAGGAGGACCGAATTCTCATTAGATGCGGCATGATGCATTACGTTTTATGTATTAGCTATGTCTACACGCAAATGCCCCCACCCCCTTTGCCCCCCATGAATACGCTCATGTCTACACGTAATTTTATTTTATGGCTTACCTGTATCTATCTAATGGCATATGATGCAGAACTTAGTAGACACAGGTATAAAGGTGTAATGTTTTTATTATTTTAACAATAGCCCTCAAGGAAGCATTGTAAAGGGGGGGGGGGGGGGGGGTTAGGTGGCTACACCAACTCGACCTGGGACAGTCAGTTTTTTTATCTGGAAGTAACAATGATTGTACCATTGAAAATTTCTAAGCTTGCATGTGTCGAGTTTCATGATTATGCATTGTCAAGTCCAAGATGATTTCTTTAAATACATCATTGTCAAGTCCAAGTTTTATCAGGAAGTGTCTATTATTATACCTGAGAGTATCCGTGATTATACCTGGGGGAAAGTCCACGATTATACCTGGAAGAGTACGTGATTATACTTTGGAGATTGCATGATTATACTATGGAGGGTCCTTGATTATAGATGTAAGAGTGAGTGATTATACTTGGGAGAGTGCATGATTATACTTGGGAGAGTGCATGATTATACTTGGGAGAGTCTGTGATTATACTTGGGAGAGTCTATGATTATACTTGGGAGAGCTCATGATTATACTCGTGAGAGCTCGTGATTGTACTTGTAATAGCTCGTGATTATACTTGGGAGAGTCCATGATTATACCTGGGAGAGTGCGTGATTATTGTTGGGAGAGCTCCTGATTATACATTATTAAAGCCAAGTTTTTTTGGAAGAGTCTATGCAAGGGTAAAGTCCAAGCTGTGGTCTGGGAGAGTCCATGTTGCTACCAGGATAGGTTCAAGACCTATGTGTACTGACCTCATCACGTAAAGGCAACAATATTCTCAACACTGAGTTTGTCCGAGCAGAATCCCAACAACTGGCCAGATTCCTATCAATTTAATGTGACCGTTCAAATAAGTCAGAGAGTACTGAGCGCTCGATCTAAAAATTACTCCTCCCGATCAAACCCCCTGGTTGACATATAAAAAATGCAAACCCATTGCCTGATACTTTTTACAATTAATATTATTGCGTAAATAGTTATTTATTTGAAAATTAAGTACATATAATTTTTTTTTTTTAATTTTTAAAAGTTTTTATAGCTTTCTTCTATTTTGTTTGTTTTCTTCTTAAGCCTACTTATTTCAATGGTCAGATCTTCTTGCCAGTTAAAACCGATTAGTTTATTCAATCTTTTGTAGATTTCTGGGGACTTTGACATTTTCTATTAATCAATATCGTGTTCGTTCGTTCGTTATAAAACGTGATCTAATATCAAATATCAAATCTTTCATTATTCATCTATATTCTCGGCAACGCTTTCCAGTTTTTCTGAACAGTTCAGATCCGGGCACATGTTTTTGAGTCTTTATGGTTACATAAGTTTGACGGGATGGCCAGAGCTAGAGAGAGAGAAATGTATACTTTATGTAAAGATCTAATGTCAACTTCTAGGCTAAACGGAGGCCGGATCTAACAGCATAGCGAGCCCTACTTGATCCTTATTCGATCAGGACTTATGTAAACATTGCTTTTCAGTGATTATCTAACTACATGGCAACAATGTTTATATATATATATATATATATACACACACACAACATCAATACTTATTTGTTAATCTCAATCATTATTGTTTTGCATTCACTTAACAGCTAAAGAGCAACGAATAATGAAAACAAGTCTCCAGGAAATTTTATATTCGTTAGAAGGTTCCATTGATACATTAAAAAATACAAAGTTTCATTTGTTTCGTTAGTTTACTGTTGTTGACTTTCTTTTTTTTTTTTGATTTTATAAGACTGCAGTAGATGGATTTGAAACATTCAATTGTGTATTTGAAAGTCGTTCTCCAAACACACAATGATGCATGAAGCACAGACCAAACACAGGGGGAATTTCTTGTTGCCTTTTCAATTATTTATTTGAAAGCGGTTTAATACTGTACTGCAGTCAAAATACAATAAATGGGAAGACAAAGCAATAAAGAAGTAGGATGTATTTGTGTGTATGTGTATTATGTGTGTTCAAATATTTTTCGAACAAATTTTTCACACACACAAAAAAAAAAGGAAAAAAATTTGTTTCCAGACGATTTTTTATTATTGCACGTAGGGCGGGCCTTAGACCGATTTGACCCATTGCTCCTAATAGGGCCCCACACCTGGCAGGGGGGGCTCGTAATTTACATTTAGCATTAATAATAATAGTAGTTATTTAATATATATATATATAAATCGCAAGCATCCGCTAAATTGGGCCACGCAATTCATAAGGCCGGCCCTGATTGCTAAAGCCAATACAGTGAAATGGGGGGGGGGACAATGACCGTTAAAACAAAATGCAAGGGGGTACACAGTATGACGATAATAAAATAAAGAGGTTTGCGCAGATGTCAACAGTTTGGGGAAAACTTGCAGTAGGATATAAAGCTAATTAGTCTTATACAGAAACCATAGATAAATATGGCTGAAACCAACGGGACCTGACACTGCACACTGTGATGTGTCGAATAAATATGAGCGTGTTGAATACTTGTTAAAATCAGTGGCGTAGCGAGGGGGTGGGCAAGTGGGGGGTATCATGCCCCGGGTGCTACTCACAAAAGGGCGCCTGAAGGTATATTTTACATATAATATTATATTGTTTTCGAATGGACGGGGGGGGGCGGGCGCTAAAAAAGGTATTCTCCTTAAGGCGTGAGTTAAGGCTCGCTACTCCACTGGTTAAAATACACGTTAAAAAAAAACCACCCCAACGAAGTGGTAATTGCGACTTCTCACATCGACCTAGTTTTATGTTCAGTTCAAGAAGGTCAACTATTAATAGCTACATTTTTTTCTTCGGACAGAACTGAAGAAGGAATAAAAAAAACAAAACAAACACAGACCTTGACCTTTAACTTTCAAAAGTTGCAGACTGGTAATTTTAATATTAATAATTCGCTACATCAATATAGATTTGGCCGACATGAACTGTTTATAATTATATATTAGCTATATGTCCCACTAAATCAGCTACACCAGTCAACGTATAAAAAGTCATTTACATACCGTCTAGACCTAATAATTTCAACCAATTAAAAACATTTCTTCTCATCGGTTAGGTGACTGATGCTAAATGTATTTAAATTAAAAAAATAGAGTATTCGATGTATTTATTTAAATGTAAATCTGTATAAAGGGAAGCGATTCTTCCACCATTTTCTCGGGTCATTCATCTTACTTGCTGACGTCAATATGACCTCACCTGACCGCTGGTATGCTTGTGTGTGTGTGCGTGCGTGCGTTAGTGTTATGTGTGTGTGTGTTGAAGGATCATAGTCGATTCTAATGTTGTTTTTTTTTCTTTATTATTTCCTTACAACTTTTCTCTAAATTGTGTTCAAATGGCATCAGTGTGGCACTTAAAGGTATATAGTAACTATATTTGACTAAACTGGACTGCATCTCAAAATGACCATACGCATATCCGCGGATGTCAAAGCCAGTAAATATACTTTCTGTATTATTCATTTTACCACATCGTCGGCATATATATATATATATATATATGTGTATATATATATATATATATATATATATATATATATATATATATACTACGAACACCTATTATTGGCTAAAATCGATCAAGATCACATAATATATATCATACATAATGTGCATCGACTTTTAAAACGACCTCAACCAAAGGCAACAAAAAAAAAAGATGCCATCATTTCTATCTATCTATCTATCTATCTATCTATCTATCTATCTATCTATCTATCTATCTATCTATCTATCTATCTATCTATCTATCTATCTATCTATCTATCCATCCATCCATCCATCCATCCATCCATCCATCCATCCATCCATCCATCCATCCATCCATCCATCCATCTATCTATCTATCTATCCATCCATCCATCCATCCATCCATCCACCCATCTATCTATCCATCCATCCATCCATCCATCCATCCATCCATCCATCCATCTATCCATCCATCCATCCATCCATCCATCCATCCATCCATCCATCCATCCATCCATCTATCTATCTATCTATCTATCTATCTATCTATCTATCTATCTATCTATCTATCTATCTATCCATCCATCCATCCATCCATCCATCCATCCATCCATCCATCCATCCATCCATCCATCCATCCCATCATCTATCTATCTATCTATCTATCTATCTATCTATCTATCTATCTATCTATCTATCTATCTATCTATCTATCTATCTATCTATCTATCTATCTATCTTAGGGCTGTACCGCAATCCGATTCCGGTTCCTGTTATGCCGGATTCCGGCAGTTTTAACAAATCCTGTTCCGATTCCGGTTCCGGTTAAAATGTGCCGGATTTAAGCCGGATTTCTTTGTTGTTTGAAATTTGTAAGAAATTTGTTTAGCGCAACGTAATTTTGAAATATTGTGCACTATACAATTAAATTAAAACAATAACTTCCTTTGCTTTTTTCAAACTACAATACCATCGATTGCTTTTAGTTCTATATGTAAGTACAAATATATTAAAAAGGAAGATTTGAATCGAACTTAGTCTAGTAGTAATACGACACCTTACCTTCCACTACTTTTGATTCCGTGTTTTCGATCAACTAAATTTAGGTATAAAAGGATAACTTCTTTAAATAGCAGACAATTATCTATTTTTGTGTGTTTACAGTTTAAAAATAGTTCAATCATTTATTTATCTTCAAATTTTTTAATTTAGTGGATTTTGTCACGATCTGGATAGAATTCCTCGCATATTTAGATAAATAACTAGAAGATACATTTTTAATTGAACATTAAAGTGATATTGATTTAGATTTGAAATGCATTTTAATTTGCGTTTTTATGACAAATGGTCAGATAATGGTTTAAATGAAATAACACGTTTCGGTGACGTCACCATGGAAAACTAAAGAAAAATAAGCTATCGGGTGGTGCCACAGTATATATATATATATATTGAAATTCATTTATTAATAAACATTTTTATTATACTTTCTAAGATATGTAACCCATTTCTTTGTTTGATTGTAATAGAAATCAGGTTAAATTAGGTACAGCTTTATTAAAATAAATTTTGAAAACGAAGAACCTGTTATTTTGACAGAGTTATATTCTTAACTCAAGATTGGGGAAGGGGTTTTAGTCACAGTCTTCAAGATCTAAATGGTTAATACTGTTTTTTGCTATCTAGAACTTAAATACTAAATTTTATTATATTTTTCATTCTTATACCTTTGTTATGTTAGGCTAGAAAATACTACTTCGTTCGGAAAAAATACTATTTAATTCGGTAAAATCCGGTACACCCTAATCTATCTATTTATCTTTCTATCTATATCTATCTATCTATCTATCTATCTATCTATCTATCTATCTATCTATCTATCTATCTATCTATCTATCTATCTATCTATCTATCTATCTATCTATCTATCTATCTATCTATCTATCTATCTATCTATCTATCTATCTATCTATCTATCTATCTATCTATCTGTCTGTCTATCTATCCATCCATCCATCCATCCATCCATCCATCCATCTATCTATCTATTTATCTATCTATCCATCCATCTATCTATCTATCCGAGGGAAGAAAAAAAAAGGTTTTTAGGACCACTGTAATGTAAATTACTAATCTCACAAACGATTTGATCGTCCTAACTAATACGGATCAATTATTAAAAATGTATTACATTTAATTATTTGTTTATCTTTTATAATTGTTTCGTTGGTTTGTTTTTCACTGAGCATCTGGAGTATGAGTCATTAGGGGGGGGGGGGAACCAAAAACGTGTCAATTCCTCTTCTTAAATTTCTTGTCGTCATGGCCTAATGTCATGTTATCGTCATGGCCTAATGTCATGTCAAATGTCAGCTGGAAGTTAACTGAGTTATTTCTTTTTTGTTTAGGAAGTGGCTACGGTTCCAAGTAACGGGACTCCGTATTATTTTTTTTCGGGGTCTAGCTATAGATGCGCATGCGCGGCAGAAGGGCTGCTTTTTATTGCATATTTTTTTTGTTTTCGGGGCTAGCGTTAGGGTTAGGGTTAGGAATAGGGTTAGGATTAGGATTAGGGTTAGGGTTAGGGGGTTAGGGTGAGGGATAGGGTTATGGTTAGGAGCAATATCTATAGCCGGACTCCGAAAAAAATATTCGGATCCCGGATATCGCGCATGCGCACATCTACAGCCGTCTAGAGTGCTAGAGCGCATGCGCTTCTATAGTTGGACCCCCGGAACAAATAATACGGAGTCCCGTTCCTTGAAACCGTAGCAACCGCGTTTTTTTTTGTATTCTCTTCCGTGTCATTTCTGACACCATGCCAGTATCACACAGTTTCCTGGGGCATTGATTTTCTTATAACACGGATCAAAGCGTACGATTGTTGGAAACGCTTATACGCATCTGCAAGGCTTGGTCTTTTCGTTCGCTAGAGAGGTGTCTTCTATCACAGTGGTCTACCCCAGCCCCCGGATGTTGTGTGGACCGGTCCGTGGATTTAATGGTACTTTCGGCCACCCAAGAAATATGAAATTATTTCCTTTTTTATATACTGTTGTGTGTATTTTTCTCTCGGGATTGTGCGACTTTCCATGGACAAGTGGTTAACCTGGAGCTGAGCGGCTGAGCGGTATTTAAATGAAAACAATCTGAAATATAAATAATCAGCTACCCCCCCCCCACTCACCCCTCCTCCCACCCTCTCTCAGCGGGCCGCTGTGAAATTATCTAACCGGTCCGTGGCGAGACAAAAAGGTTGGGGACCACTGTTCTAACACAATTTTGTTCCATTGTGTATTTGGGTAAACTTTTTTTTTATTTTTTGAATGTGCGTTGGGACATCATAATCTCAAAAGAAATATATTTTATATAACCTCTTATACTTTTATGACCTAGTTTGGACATATGTTACACCTGAGCTACATGCACCTTTTAAGAAAATATAAACCTTTATATTTGGACGGTTTGAATTACCCTCCCCCTTTCTCCCCTCCTCTCCCACACGTCAACCCTACATCATGACCTATATTCTACTCCGGTAAATTTGTAAACTTAACATTTTCCTTTTCTTGCTTGTTGGATTTACTTACATAAATGAATACACGTAACGTATTTCTTAAAAGAATTTCATAAGACATAAATTCATGATATTATAAATGTAGCTAAAAGGTTAAAAGAGTGTTTGACACTCTTTGACAATCAATAAAGTTCGCGATTCAATGTTTTACGTGATAACTGTGCATAGATCATCAATTTTGGTAGATATTTTATAATCTCAATACAGTTTTACTTTCCCAATGCATTGACATCCATACATGTTTAAATAAACAAACAAACAACTGACATCTATAAAACATCAAACACTGACATCTAAACAAGTTTAAGCACTGACACGTATAAACATCTGCAGAACTAAAAGAAATCAATTTGACGTCGTTAAGTAACATTATTTATACACTAGCTGTACCCTGCAAAAACTTTGCATGGAGTTATATCCCCTTACGCTTGATCGGTAGGTTAGGTTATTGTTGGTTTCGGGCAGATCCAATTTTTTCATGATTGTATTTTTAAACTGGAATACTGTTGTATCAACTCTTTACTTTCGATTTAACGCAGTACCCAAAACGCTATTATATTATTAATTACTATTCCCCCTTTTCTAAAAAAAATATAGATCAAATAAATTATTGAAATGGAAGGATATCATTATACATTTAGTACCTGTATTAAATTTATCAACCATGTCCGTACCATCACAACAAGTTTTTTTTTTCCTCCATCCTTTTTATGTTTTACTTTTCATTTTGCTATTTATTTATTGTATTACTGAATCTAAATTCATAAAAAAAGTTTTATTTATTTTATAATGAGATTCCACTAGTTAAAGTCTAACGTTGGCCAAGAGGGTAATAAAATCGAACAAAACAATGGTGTTGGTCAGTCGGATATTAGAAAATGGCCGATATAATGCAAGTGACCCCCCATGTGACCCTTCAGCCCTTTCTTTGACCGCGGCTCTCATCGATGCTGTATTTGTTTAACTATTTCATTACTATTTTTTTTAAATCTTGTGATATTTACTTGTGGGACCGACTTAAATGTAATAAATTGAAACTTCAATAAAAAGTTTAACAAAAAAAAAACGAAAGATAATAAACATGGCGAGAAAGATTTAAAATGAAGCAGTAAAAGCCATAATCTATATAAATAATAGAGATTTGGGTTCTACGTTTATTCGAAATTCTGCGAAAGTAAAGAATTAATACAACAGTATTCCAGTTTAAAATACCATCATGGAAAAATCGGATCTGCCCGAAAGCAAAAATAGCCTAGCATACCGATCCAGCCTAATGGGATATAACTCTATGCAAAGATTTTGCAGGGTACAGCTAGTATATCGATGAAAAAAAGGTTTCAAATAAAGCGACCAAAGCCTAGAAAAAGCCTATGTTATAGTCACAAACATTTCATGAGACAATAGTACAAAGTTCTTTTCTTACATACAGAAACTAGAGTAAACAAGAATTAGGTCAATTCTAAATAATAGTTTTAAAAATCAACTATTAAGATATTGTTCTCCATAATAAGATTTAAAGTTTTTGTTTTTCATATAGTTTTACTTTTCAACCAATAGCAGCGCTGCTAACAGAACGAGTGCCATTTGTCAAAACTTCTAACGATGTTCATTTTTGGATACACGATTCTGACACATAAAAAACCTTCAGCTTGCACTTTTGCATTGTGTTGCGTCTGAAGATATTTGGTTTGACTTGTTGTTTGAAAGCATAAACATTCTAATGATTGTGTAAGTGTTTATGTGTGTGTGGTTGTGTGTGTGTGTGTGTGTGTGTGTGTGTGTGTGTGTGAAAAGATGGGGGAGGGTAGATGATTGTTGACTTGAGTACGTAGAACAAATTGGAAGCTCTCTTTTTTTTTATTTGTGTCGAATTCTGGAGATAAATTCTATTAAATAAAAATTGATGTAGAAAATGTTTTTATTTTATATATGTAATGATGATAATAACTTCTATTTTTACTTTCTGATAAATGATGAGATTTAGGATGGGTTTTTTTTTTCTAAAGAATACAAGAAAGTCATTTTACATAACATGTCTAGGATTAGGTTTACTGAAATATAAATCACAGTGAAAAAGAATATTAAGGTTTATAAGCACCGCATAACACTGAACATACAGAACGTTTAACATACAAAACATAGAACATACAGAACGTAGAACAAACATAACACTGAACATAAAGAACATAGAACATACATAACACTGAACATAGAACATATATAAAAGATGAACAACATAACACTGAACATACAGAACATTGAACATACAAAACATAGAACATACAGAACATAGAACATATCTATACCTAACCTATGCGGCTAACGAGCACGGACTCCAAAATTGATTCGGCCTTTTCCGTGTCACCAGGTATGAAAAAACTACGGCAGTTTCCTCCCCTGGTTTGAAGCAAATTAAGGGAGAAGGATACGCCCCCCCCCCTTCGTCGCCCCACCCTTTACCTCTGTTCATGCCACTAAAAACACTAGCTATTTTATTTCCCAAAATAACAGTTACTCCACCCACCTGTAGCAGTTTGGTGGAATTTTGATTATTTAATATCTTTACCCTGTCACACGTAAAAAGTTTAACTTATTCCTTTGTGCAGAAAGATTTGTTGATTTATCCAAGTGTCGTTCTTTTTATTGCCCTAATATTTCCACACTATAATTTTTTTTTAAATAAAGGTATCCACAAGCCAAAGCGAAACTTTCTGCTGCGCTATTTCTCACGTAAGATTTTTCTAAGCGCGAAAAACCCTCGCTACACCTAGGCGAAGCGAAAGTGGGCGTCAGCCGACTGGATATAATGATTTTTTTAGTTTTCTTTTTTTTTTGTTTGAAGACATCGGCAGACATTTTCTTCGTATTATACATTTTCTACAGTTATTGTATTTTACGAGTAAAAAGTGAAAAAAAAACACTTACTTTTTGGTATAATCTGATATAATTCAAGTTTCTATATATACATGTAAGTCTTATTTGTTAATTTTAAGACATTTATATCAATTTTAACCTTGATTTTTATTTGAGTCGATGTTTCTAAGCAGCCATTTCGGATTGTTTACACTCGCGAAACGCGGAAAAACTCTGCAAGAAGCGATGCCGCGAAATTTCTCTGCACCGCCGCGGAAATTCTCCGCGGTTTGAGCACCTCCATATAAATACATTGCCGCGAAAGAGCGGCGAATTTCGCGAGTTACCTAGATATGCGAAATTCGCTTTGGTTTGTGGATACCTTAAAGCATGAGTAATTCTAATTAAATTGGACTCTGTTATTCCTTTTTTTTTAGTGCGTTTTATTAAGGGCGTTTTAAACAACAAAGTACCCCCATGTAATAAACAGCGTATGGTGGGTGTTACGTTAGTTTTTTTCAGACTGGCCAAATGTTACTTTATATAATTCAACTTCACCTTAACGATTACATGAAAATAACAAACTCCGTGCAGATCACAACATAAGACAATTTAATGACATTCACTCATTCAAAGACTATAGATTTTCTTAAACTATCAATAAGTCCACTGTATTCAACTACTATGATTGTCAACACCGTACTACCTATATCTGACTTCTAAGCCTCAACTGCCCTCCACACTAATACCTATTCAGAGAAACAAGAAAATTACTAATACGCACCGATGTAAATTACTGTTAATTTCTAAACCCTACGATGGTGCACTTTCAATTTCAAAGATTGTTGTCACACAACTGATTTATGTTTTATCAAAGCGGCTTTAATCCTCATATCAAAGATGGCCACCTACAAAAGACAGCGCTGTTTCACAATGCCTGATTTATGTTTTATCAAAGCGGCTTTAATCCTCATATCAAAGATGTCCACCTACAAAAGACAGCGCTGTTTCACAATGCCCCCTTCCCCTGTCAGTTCACTTCACCGGTGAAACGAGTAAAATACTCCCACGGGCTCCATAGTATTGTGTTCATCTGAAACGAACTTTTAATAATGTCACAACATTTTATCAACACTACGCCCTCTGGAGATTGGTTAGATGTTTCTTGACATCTACTTGAAGTATAAAATACAAAAGAAAATTTACTCAAATTACTGAGAAAATTGAACGCCAACTTTCAATTTTACGAAGAATGTATAAAAAAATTTTTTTTGAAAATTAAGTTTTTGTTCTTAAATCTTTGTTTGTTTGTTGTAACATATTGAATCAAATACGTTCAAAGACATAGACGAGCTGATAATCGTATGTATTTTTACTTTACTATAGAGCACTAAAGGATTTGAACTCTGGATGACCATGATGTATACCTAATGGCTATAAATCCTTTTGAGGGCCCTGGGATTTAGGCCGGAAGGTAAAACTGTTACGCCATTGCACGTTCATGTGTGTGAGTGCGTGTAAGATGAGGCATGCTCCTTGTGAAAAAATGAATCAACATTTGTCAGGACATTTCCGAGACCGTAGCACTTTGAACATGGCCGGCGTGATAGGATAAAGCGCTCGACTGTCGACCTGAAGGTACCTGGTTCGATCTCCGGAGAGGACAAATTTATATTTCAGATAATGCCTTAAGTCCCCGCTATATCTCCCGTGGTGCCTCCGTGACCATTACACTCCCGGCTGTGGTGGGGATGAAAGAAGGCCACCATGAAAACAGAACCATTATTGGTTTATATGATTTAAGAGATTTCATCTCATCTTTACAAGGGACTTCACACACCAGTTTTTCCAACAACCTTTTTTCATCACAAAGCATGTATTTTTTAGATACACTAATTCCCACCCACAGTTCCGCCCATTGATGACTTGTGTCAATTCCATGTATTTAAAGGTATGAACATTATTTAAAACAAACATAGTTTAAGGATATAATGAAGATTAAAATGAAACTTGAGGAAAACATGTTTAATAAAGTGGTATAAAATTTCAGTTATGGTTTTCAGTTTATGCTTTTTTTTACGTCACGGATGAAATGCTTTTTATACATTTTCATATGTTGAAACAAAAATATAGTAACAATATAACAACAATACAAGTTGACAGGTGGAGAGAAATATGGAAATAACAATAAACAACAACAAAAAACAAATTATATTTTTAAAGACATAAAGTGGGAGTCAGAGAGTAGGTGGAATATAATGTCAAAGGCGAGGGGGGGAGAAGGGCGGCGCGGGGGGAGGCTGTTTTGGGTGCCGGTTCGAATGGCGGCGAACTACATGTTAGAAGTGATGGTTCATATAAATCAGGGAGGAAGTTAACGGACACTGGGGAGGGGGGGAAAGGGCTGGTTGGGGGGGGGGGGGTGAAACGGGAGAAGCATATGAACTATCATTGCGGAAAAAATTAATTTTAATACAAAGAAAAATAATAATAATAATAATAATCGTTGATTAACAAACATAAATCTACAGGAAAGGGAGGGGGTAGAGGCCTGATCTATAGAAATCTGTTGGCAGGGGTTGGGGGGGGGCATTATAACATATCGCTGCCAAAAGCAGACAAAGATTCCATTTTTAATGCCATGCTGCTATCGACGTGCAGCAACGCCGTCTACGATGAACAGCAAATGACTGATGCAGGCAGCGGTGAATGAAACCCAGGTGATAAATAGTAAATGAGGCTTCGGGCACTGTCGAAAAAAAAATAATTGTGTTATATCTGGGTCAGTGAAGGTCACGCAAGAGGTCAATTCGTGCCGAATCTTCTGTGTATTATTATTATTTATTTTTTTTGTAGAGATTTTGAATTCAAATAGAGTACAGAAACTGACTTATCGGAGCCACACTTAACTCATCGGAAAGCCGCATGCGAGTATTTGAGCCACATTTCCCCACTCCTTAGTTTATTATTTCCTTTACAACTCTTTGTTTCAACGTGTACATTGAATACATTTGTTGATTTTCGTCTGGGGTTTCCCGTTTATCCAATTGCTATCTTCATTCAAAAAAAAAAAAAACAACCCAAATTAATCCAAGAGAGTAAACCCATAAAAACATAGACCTACGAAGAAAGAATCTTAATGAAAAACACGCGCAGATTACAGTACATTTTTGTTTTTCCATTCGCATCTCTCGGTGATTTTATCCTTTACTTTTTACCGGTTTTCCATTTTGAAGCTAATAGAAACAAATCCAAATGATTAATCCAAATGACAAATCCAGATGACATGTACTTTTATTGCACAAAGCCTAAGACGTTAACTTGCGTTTATCTTTTATTTTTTAATTTTCTAATTTTTCAAGTTGTTTTTCTAAAGTATCAAAAAACAA
The DNA here is from genome assembly GCA_021962125.1 of Bulinus truncatus. NCBI lineage: Eukaryota > Metazoa > Mollusca > Gastropoda > Planorbidae > Bulinus > Bulinus truncatus. The sequence goes on from JAGDYQ010000064.1 coordinate 4,111,051, forward strand.
AAACCAAAACAAACTAACAGGTAAAACTACCGAAGCAAAACAGATTTGTTTTCTGACCTTGACCCTATGACTTTTTCCTCTGCCAGAGTTAGCGCCGACTGTTCAAAAGAGTTAAGATAGTTGAGTGTGAAGGGAGGACCCTTGAGCTCCATTAGAGAGGTCAACCAGGCTCTGGCGAGAGCCATCTTTCAAAGTAAAAAATATCAAAGTCAGTGAAGTAATTAGCACTCAACGTCACAGAAATTTTGCTTTTATTTATTTATTTTTTTTTTGTTTGTTTAGATAACTTTCCATTAAATGAATGTAATCTATCTGTAATACCATTGGTCGCCATTTACTGTCATCAGATGGAGAAATGTAAATGTGGATATTATGTTGATTGTAGCCGCTTGTTGCAGCATAATCGTCGAAAATGTCTTTAATGCGATCGAGCGTCAAAAACGTTGGTGACTTGTATGTCTGTCACTGTCACTTGTTGCACTCTGGCATCTTGCATGTCTGGCACTGTCACTGTCACTTGTTTCACTCTGACAACTTGTATGTCTGTCACTGTCACTTGTTGCCCTCAAGCGACTTGCATGCCTCGCACTGTCACTGTCACTTGTTTCACTCTGGTGACTTGCTAGTCTGTCACTGTCTCGTGTTTAATAAATCGAAATTTCCTTTTATTACAAATAAGAACAATGTCGACATCCACCCTTCCCTTCTTAAGATGAGTGGACTAGAATACTCACTTCAAACCATGTCTAAAACCCCCAACTATCTATTACAAGTAGTAATATCATAGTTTAGTTCAATACTGTAAAATTGGTTTGCGCAATCTGAGCTGCAAGTTCAATTTTCTGTTGCAGCAATTCAGGCATAGAGTAAAATTTGACAAGAGCTGACATAATCCTCTTTATTTTTTCGCTTAATCTAAATGTATGAAAACTGGAGACTACATTCACATCAATCATCAAATGAATCTACACCATATGATATATTTACGAGTTCCCTACCCAGCCTAATGTGTCCAATGTATCCAATGACCCCTTGAGTGTTACAGAGGTCCTCAAATATCAATTTTCCATCACTCGTAAAAAATAAAATTTCATTCTCTCATATTACTCATTAAATCAATTTTTTTTAAAATCCTGTCATTTACTTAGCTCAGCCATTCTGATTTACTCACTCTCTCTCACTCTCTCTTTCTCTTTGTGTCTCTCTCTCTTTCTCTCTATCTATCACTCGCACACATATTTTCTCTCTCTCTCACTCTAACACACATACACACACACTCTCTCTCTCTCACAATCTCTCACTATCTCTGTATATATATATCTATCTCTCTCACAAACTCTCTCTCGTACACACATACACACACTCTCTATCTCTCTCACACACACTCTCTCTCACACAAATACTCTCTCTCAATCTCTATCCATCTCTCTCTCTCTCTCTCTCTCTATATATATATATATATATATATGTATATATATATATATACATATACATATCTATATATATATATATATATCTTTCTCACACACTGTCTATCTCTTACACACATACACACACCCTCTCTCTATATCTCTCTCACTCACACACTCTCTCTCTCTCTAGCACTCTCTCTTTCTCTCTCACATACAGGTATATCTACGCGCTATAAATAATTTTGCTTCATTTATTGTCCGACCCATATTTGGTTACGTTAAACAATAACATCAGAAATTATGGGATGGCTCAGGACATCAGTTAGTTTGATATGTCCCCTGAGAATTTTCGCGCATGACGTAAAATAACATCAAATTTAAAAAAAAAATTGAAAAACAATTCTTCGATAATTTTTCTAATTGATAATTTATTTATACATTTTTTCCCGAAAAGTAAATATTTCAAAAGTTGAACAGAAATAATATCTATCCATCCATTCATCCATCCATCCATCCATCCATCCATCCATCCATCCATCCATCCATCCATCCATCTATCTATCTATCTATCTATCTATCTATCTATCTATCTATCTATCTATCTATCTATCTATCTATCTATCTATCTATCTATCTATCTATCTATCTATCTATCTATCTATCTATCTATCTATCTATCTATCTAACTATCTATCTATTTATCATCTATCATCCATCTATATCTTTCTATCATCTATCTATCTAACTATCTATCTACTTATCATCTATATCTTTCTATCGTCTATCTATCTATCCATCTATATATCACGTACACAAATTATGATACTAATATTTTTTAGTTTCTGAATATGTCTCGTTTTTCTGTTTTCAGTTGTTGTTTTTCATTGGCTGTCCTTATGGGTACAGCTGGCCCTGTGGGTACAGCTGGCCTGTTGGTACAGTTGGCCCTGTGAGTACAGCTGGCCTGTTGGTACAGCTGGCCCTGTGGGTAATTCTGCCCCTGTGGGTACAGCTGGCCTGTTGGTACAGCTGGTCCTGTGGGTGCAGTTGGCCTTGTGGTTACAGCTGGCATGTTGGTACAGCTGACTCTGTGGGTACATCTGCCTCTGTGGGTACAGCTGATCCTGTGGATACAGTTGTGGCCAAGGTCATTATTTCATACTCAAATTGCTGTGATTATTTAGAAAACAAAAAACCACACACACGTCAACATGTATTCTTTGCTCAATTTAAGAAACTATTACTTTATTGAAAAGGAATCATACTTTGCGTACATTGGTGTGCATCAGTAGAGTCTGGAACCAATCAACCGTGTTGAAAGAGAGTTGAATGTAACATAGAAAAATGAAATCAGAAATAACTTTATTTAAACTAAAATATGGATTAATATAAGCATACCGTCTTAATATATATATATATATATATATATATATATATATGTGTGTGTGTGTGTGTGTGTTTGTGTGTGTGTTGTGCTTTTATTTAATTTTTTTGTGTTTGTGACTTTTTCCGATTAATCTACAGCTTAGGAATTCCATGTCACGTCTAAATATTAAAAAAAAATACATACATATGAAGATGGGCAGTTGCTATTTACTCATATTGCACACCCTAGCGGTTTAGCTGTTTCATACGTTTTAAAAAATTTGCATTTAAACAGAATATGTGAACACAAAATTAACATAATTATTTTCAGACCAAGGAAAAAACTAGCTGACCTCTATATTCATCTTATCTTAACCGAATTGATTTAATTTTGATTTTTAAATTTTAAATTTCTAAATGTCTGAATCGGCAAATTTCACACTTGGTTGTAAAAAAAATAAATATTCTGTGTAAGGTTTATTTTAGATAAGGAGAGAAAAGTAAGAGAGAGAGAGAGAGAGAGAGAAAAGTAAGAGTGAGAGAGAGAGAGAAAAGTAAGAGTGAGAGAGAGAGAGAGAGAGAGAGAGAGAGAGAGAGAGAGAAAGAGAGAGAGAGAGAGAAAAAAGAAACATATTATTTATCAAAAATAGCAGTGGTCCTCATGTTGTGTGTCGCGGGCTAATTTGAATAGGGTTATACCAAAACATTTTTTAAGATTAGATCTTAATCACTCAAGATATAATCAATTTATCTGTTCTATCATTTAATCTTTTTGTTTTTATTTTTTTTTTTACGTTTGTGTCGCTAATAAACCTACCGGTTTTGTTATTGGGTCGCAGAATCATACAGTTTTAAAAACCACTGCAACTATCTACATGTATAACACACATACAACTTACTTTACAGAATATTTAACGGGGAAGGTGCTACAAGGGCTGTCATTGTCTTTTATAAATGTTGGACCCCACTCCCCCCTTTGGGCACCTTTGAATGTCTCTGTTAGCTCAACCCCCCCCCCCCCAACAAAAAAAAAACAAACTGGGCATTATGAATTTTATGGGAGGTTGTTAATCTCTTAGATATTATAAACTAATATTAAACGGTTTTAATTTTGAACTAGCAGAACCCTGCTAAACCTTTGCATAGAGTTATAGCCCCTTTAGGCTTGATTGGTAGGCTAGGTTATTTTTTTTGGTTTCGGGCAGATCCGATTTTTTTCTTGGTTGTATTTTAAACAGGAATACTGTTGTATTCATTCTTTACTTTTGATTTAACGCAGAGTCGAAATCGCTATTATTTATATTATTCATATTAGCTTGGTTTTAAAAAAAACGTAAAACGTCCCCTTAGCCCCATTGT
>JAGDYQ010000064.1:4128186-4133139 GCA_021962125.1 Bulinus truncatus
AACGATATTGATTCTGAACATGAAGGAAATCTCAAAGATGGATCAAGCAGCGTATTTCTAGTAAAAGTACATTATGATTTAACCATTGAACCTTTCTGAGGTAATTAAAAGACAAATATCTTTCAACTACATACATTGTACTTCATACGTTTTTAAATCAAATAGTATGCTTGTACACGTTTTTAAAGCCTTATAGTTACTTAAACGAATTATATGTGTTTTATATTTAGATTAAATTGTGCTATACCTGTTTTTAAGCATTCTTAATGATTTATACTTTTTAAAAAAGCAAGTATGTGATTTAACTGAATTCACTAAAAATTAATAATACATATAAAGTCGGCCTTGCTTTTTCATTGCCTTTTGAACTTAAACAACGGAAGAAATAAATTCAAAGATTCTGTGTTGTGGTCTTGAAAAATATTTACGACGAATTTAAAGATAATAAGCTATTACTGTTCATTATACAAAAATTCATGTTAAACCAAGTGTTGTTTATAATTATCTGTTTATTTCAGAAACTGAAAACGAGAGCAATGTGAACTATAAGCTCCAGCACGACACTCATGTCAAAAAAGAACCTCACCGATATTCGTTTAAATGTTTTTTTTTTCCCTACTGTAATACGCCAAATCGACAACTTAATGTTTGTTGTTATGTGTATATGGTGATAATACATGTGTCAGTATTCAAACAGCCTTGGGGGGGGGGGGGCAAAGGGGAAATAGCTATGTCCCAGGTTATATCTCATACTATATCTAAATATATACACGTCTAAATGCAATATTCAATAGTCATGATGTAAATTATAATGTATATAGTACTTTATTTATTTCAGACTTTAAAAATTAAGTATGAAATTTTTGACTTAAAATATGCCCATCCACGCATTTATATATATGTAAAGTAAAAGTTCCCTGCCTAACAGGTCATCAGGGGCAGATGCAGTGTAGAATTCATCTGTTTCTATAACCTCGGCATATGAAGGGGTTGTGTGGTTAACAACGCCCAGCCGCCTTGCTCCCCCAGCTAAGTGGGTACCCATTTAAAGCTGGGTGGACTTAGGGACTATCACCAGGACCTGAAAAATCCCAGGGACCTCACTGAGATTCGAACCCGGGACCCTCCGGTCGACAGTCGAGCGCTCTACATACGGCTACACGTCCTATATATATGTATGTATGGCGCTATGGCCCTTTATATTTGTTTTATAATATAAATGCATGATTATACTTTTGTTTTTTTGGCGCTTTATAAATTAGTTTTTGTATAAAAGTGGGAAAATATTTCAAAAACGCATTTATTGAATTAAGTACTTGGTAATTCATCGATAAATAATATACACCTTACACATTTGGGCAGGGTTATCATAATTGTTTGTGGGGTGACCACATATGCCAAAACATTTTCACTAGATTACCACACACCCCATCCCATTTTTAATTGATAGAAACTTGTATAAAACAATTTTGCTAGCCAAGTGTAAGCCTTGGCGTGAAGTGTTTTAAACGAATTTTTTCCAATGGACTGAACACATTAATCTCGATCATTGTATTGAAGGCTACAACAGTAGAGACTTACATCGTCTGCCGTGTGATCATAATTGTTTTCAGTATCTTGGCTGCGTGTACCACTTGCAAATGAGTTAATTACAACATAAAAGAAATATGTGCAGCATACCAATATCATAAAGTGCAGATTCAAATCGATTGATACTATTTGATGCACATATTTTATAGGTTTGATACAAATTCAATATACCAGAATGTGGAGAAATAATATAGTCTAAGTTTGATGACGCAATTCGCTAGGCTCCGCCCACCGCAGTATCTATGGCGTCATTCCGCCATCTTAGTCCATGTAAATATTGGCAGCTTTAGTGTATACGTCATTTGGTACAAATGACGTATATTAACCGACAATTGGGAGCATGTTTTGTTTTATAGTCAGTCGAGCTCTGTGCATCATAGGATGAAGATGCATGTTGCAGTAGAGTCTAACTTTGGGTGTCTATGTAGATAGATGCATATTTACAGTTTGCTATTGTACTCCCTCCTGATTCTACCTTTATGTCAGTTCATGTTCAAGTATTAAATGATTATTTGATGTTACACAGGTGCGCAGTCTTTTGGGCTTATGCAATTTCCATCGGAAGTTTATTCCGAATTTCACTCATATAATGGAACCTCTGGCTAATCTAACTAAAAAGGAGAGCCAAACAAAATCATCTGGTCTGATGAATGTCAACGGAGCCCTGGAATTATTAAAACCGCCTTCGCTCAGGGGCCCATATTAAAGTTACCTGACATAGGTAAACAATTCGTTCTGGCCACAGATGCCTCGGCCGTTGCGATAGGGGGGGGCCCTGTTACAGAGCCACAATGGTGTGTTACACCCCGTACTTATATGTCAGTCGTAAATTGACCTCACCAGAGACAAGATACGCTACAATAGAGAGGGGAGGGATTAGCCATCATGGTGCATTACAAAATTGGCAAGGTATCTGTTAGGTGCCCAATTTATTCTTCGGACTGACCATGCGCCGCTGGCATTTATAAATTCCAAAAAGCTAGGGAATAATAAAGTAGCCAGATGGTCACTCCTACTGCAGGATTTTCAATTTTATCGTCCCCCGAAACGTTATTGCTGACACGTTATCACGTTGCATTGAAATGAGCTTAAGTTCTCAGCAAAACTATGTCCTGGCAGTAAGAAATCCTGTGTACCATAATGTCTATGTTACATGTATTATATGTTTATATGATGACATGTTTGCACATATATGTTATATGATGACATAATGATATTTAATAATAATTGATGATTATGATAAAAAAAAAGAGAAGTCACTGAAAAAAAATAATGAAGAATAACTAGTGACATGAAAAAAAAACAAACAAAAGTCACATGAAAAAAAAATTGAATGGAATAACAAGTGACATAAAAAAAAATGAAACAAGTCACATAGAAAAAAAAAAAGATTATAAAATAATAAATATATCAGTGACGGAAAAAAAAATGATGAGAAATTTGAATTTAATTCAATATGTTTATGCATATATGATTGATGATATTTATTATATTGTTTGCATGTATTGATTTATGCTTCCATGCAATATTGATTTGATTAATCATTGTATAATTTATTTTGTTGTTATGATGATTTGGATATGTTCTATGATTGAACTTTTGTTTCATGTGTGGATTCCTTTTGTCGGCATTAGTATTGGGTTTTACATGACTACATCATGCTTAGGTAGAGGGGAGAAATGTGGAGAAATAATATAGACCTTTCTCACTTGTATTCCTGCGCGTCAGCTGTCTTTGTGAAAGGGTTATAATGGGCTTCCGGTCGCTTTGTTTTATACTTGATTAATACTTAGCTCGATTATTTTTCCTACTTTTTTTGTCAAATATATGATAAAATGACTTTAAATTTAATACCAAAAATTTAATTTTTGTGATGTTGACAAGTTTTTAAAGTCACAAAATATCCCGATATCAGAGAGAAGTTACGAAGGTTTACAAATACTTCTCTGAAGTATGTCCATGACATGAAAAGTTACATTTTACACTAAAATTGTTATTTAAAGTTTCTACTAATTGACGATTGGGGTTACTAGCAGGCCCGTGGCGTGCGCTTGAGGGGCAGGGAGGCATTTGGGCCCCCTGCTTATTTGCTCTACTTAGTAAAATGTGCTACCTGCCCCCACCCCTGTTATTGCCTTGCCCCTTGCTGTAAAATGTCTGGCCCCATAACATGCAGAATTTTCCTTCTACGGAGCCTCAGGTTACCTGTTTAAAGATGGATACACCCATGCTCATGTACATTATGATTATTTAACTCCCATGATTGTTAAAACAGTATATATTTACAGGCTAACGCATATATTGTGCGATAGATGGTAAGTAAAACTCCGTAGTATCAAGGTTTGAAACTACTACCCCATATTCAGTGGTACAGCCAGCCAAGTGCTGGGGAAGGGCTCACTATTGAAAAAGACAGTTTGACTGGTCTTTTTAATAACTTTATACAATAGTAAAATATGTATTGATGATTTGGGTCTGGGGGGCCTCAAGTGCCCCCTCCAGGTTCGCCACTGTTCATTATGCTGAGGTGATGGTCAATGTGTTATTTTTCTTAAATAAACAATATACAGTTACAGACCTTAGCTCTACACTAGGAAATGTAGTCAAACTATCAGCGAGATGCTATAGAAGCCAGAGAAAAAATCACGAACCTCATAATTTACAGGTGTAAAGGAAAAACATATGATATTATAATAAAATATGTTACTTATTTAATATTTTTAAAATGAAAAATATCTGGTGATTTTTGGTGCTAGAAGGGAATTTATATATGTACAGCCAGAAAACATAGCCTTTTGGTCAAGGAAGTCGGACTACAATGAGTCATATTCAAAATGTCAACTTTATACATTGGTATACAATTGTACTTTTATACTGAGTTGAAGTTGTTTGCATTAAACACATATGTTTAACTGTTTACAGACAGCCCATTGTGATATTAAGATTAAAATGTCGAGAGCTTGCCACTAGTGTTAGCAGCGGTCTTTAATTATAAAGTATATCGTATAGTATTAAAAATCAGAAAAACATTGTTATAGTTTTAACATTTAAGATAATAATAAATAATCACACTGAAAAAATATATTATATTTTGATTATTTGATTTTCATGATTAAAATTAAAAGAATAGCGGCAACAGAAATTTATTATTCGCAAATTCAAGTACATTAGTTGGTACCGGAAGTGTAACTAGCCCCTCTAAACAAACAATTCAGTAGGGGACTACTTTATGAGAAAGGTCTATAGTCTAAGTTTGATGACGCTATTCGCTAGGCTCCGCCCACCGCAGTATCTATGGCGTCATTCCGCCATCTTGAGTGTAAATGTGGGAGCTTTAGTGTATACGTCATTTGGTACAAATGA